>JASANG010003303.1:0-104997 GCA_030248215.1 Enoplolaimus lenunculus
GAGTTTTAGGAAAATCCGTAGCTAGTAAACAAGGAGTAGCAAAATATTGTAGTTCGTTTTATCATAATGGCCATGGTTTCTGTGAACGAGCAGCAAATATGCGCCAGTTTTTGCTCAAGATTCGCAGTTACAGAAGTTTTGATAGGTGCAATACGCGTTTGAGAGTAAGGGCCTACAGCTAAGCCTGAACAACCTAACTTGACATATGCATTTCAGGTGTGTAAGGTCAGGATTGTGTAAGGTCTGGACTGGTCAAAAACGGGGATTTTCGACCGATCCGAAGGCGGGTGGTTTCTGTGAACGAGCAGCAAATATGCGCCAGTTTTTGCTCAAGATTCGCAGTTACAGAAGTTTTGATAGGTGCAATACGCGTTTGAGAGTAAGGGCCTACAGCTAAGCCTGAACAACCTAACTTGACATATGCATTTCAGGTGTGTAAGGTCAGGATTGTGTAAGGTCTGGACTGGTCAAAAACGGGGATTTTCGACCGATCCGAAGGCGGGTATGGTCTAGTTTCGGGTTGATCCTGGAACAGTTTAAACACGATTTATGCACTCCTACGGCTCGTGCAAGTCTATACAACGCTATTTTCCGGTTTACTAGTAACACGCAAGTAATTAACACAAAATATGGAACAAAAGCCCGTTAGTCCCGCTGATGCTAAAATTGCCAAATTTCCCTATTTCTGACGGTTATAGCTTTTGAACGAGGGCCATGCGGCCGAAAAGCACTATAGAAATTATAAGTATTGGGAAACTGCAATTTGTAAGCGAAAAGTGGATCAGATCCGCCAGACACAGCTTACGGGACTGCTACCTAAATCACGTCCGGGCACAATTATAACAATAAACCACAAATTACAAAAATAATAAGTACACGTTTCCTAGGCCTAAAAATTGCTACTCTGATCAAGTAAAATACGCTGATTCCGATTAACTACTTTTTATGTCTCCGTCAAGGCGAGAACTATACGTTTTACGCGACCCGAGAATACTGCTATGATTTACGTACAATTAGAAAATCTTTTAAGCACCTTAACTAGCTAAGCTATCGTTCAGACTCTGTTGAACCCAATAATTCCCAATAATGATAAGAATCCACAGAATATGGCAAATAAGACAAAACTGGGGCAGAATTGGCAGAAACAGAGGTGCGAAATGGAATGAGCACCTTGAAATTAGTAGGAAACGGGAATGGGGCGCCTGAAAACATGAAAATAAGTGTATACGAGATCACAAGAAATATGAATTGTGGGAACTGGCACAAAAGGGTCGAGGGGAAAAGAATTTGTAGAAATAGGGATGCGCAACGCACTGAGCGCATAGAATTTGGTCAGAAAATGGGGTTTTAGTACCTGAAAACACAATATAAAATATATGTAAAAATACACGTAATTGACATAAGCGAAATTGGCAGGAATAAGACTAAGTTTGACATGAATTTGGCAGAAATGTTAAAGCACAGTAGTTTTACAAATGAGCAACAGTATGGCAAGGCTAAAAGGATACCGGTTAAGTACAAATCACGATACTAGGATCGAGACTGAGACGGCTGGACTTCGCATGCCACGGAAACGACATAGCTAGGAGCTCAAGGGACGCCGAGGGTGGGCACCAGTGTGGCACAGAGTGCACACTGGGGCCCCACCCGACAGATTGGTGAAAAACGGGGATTGTTGACCGAACCGACGGCGGGTATGGTCTAGTTTCTGGTCGATCTTGGAACAACTTTAACACAGTTTTACACAATTCTACGGCTCGTATGCGGTTATAAGACACTATTATCCGTTTTATTAGCAATTACCAAATGCGCAACGCAAAATGATAACAGCCCGTTAGTCCAGTTTTTAACAAACTATATATTTTCCCGGTTTTTGGGTGCTTACAACTTTTGAACGAGGGCCATGCGGCCGAAAAGTATTATAACAGTCAAGAGTTTCGGGAAAATACAATGAATACGTAAAATATAAGCGAATTCTGTCACACACAGCGTACGGGACAGCTAATCGAAAATACGTCTTTGCACAATTACAACAATAATGCACATAATACAAAAATGACAAATATTTATTCCCCAGGCCTAAAAATTAGTATTTTGACTAATTAAATATACCCAATCCGAATTAATACTTTTTATTGCTCCGTCAAGGCGAGAAATTATAGTTTTTATCCGCCGAAAAGAGCATCCAAAAAATAAACCAAACACCCAAACCAAACCAAAGAAGCGCCAAGAGAAGAAAAAAATAAGAAAAAAAAAAAAGAAAAAAAGAAACGGGGAAAGGGAAAAAGGAAGAAGGAAGAGAAAAAAAGGAAAAAGAGGGGAAAAAAGGATTGAACTGAGCGCATAGAATTTGGTAGTAAAATAGGGTTTTAGTACGTGAAAACATAATATGAAATATATGTAAAAATGCACGTAAAGGACACAAGTGAAATTGGACCAAAACACAATAAGTTTTATAAGAATTTGGCAGGGATATTAAAGCACAACTGTTTGTCAAATGAGCAAGTGATATGGCAAGGCTAAAACGATATGTACCGGTTATTTATAAATCACGATACTCCGACCGGGATTGAGACGGGTTAGATTGCATGCCAAAGGAATGACATAGCTAGGAGTTCAAGGGACGCTGGGCACCAGTGTGGCACAGAATGCACGCTGGGGCCCCACCCGACATCCCTCTCACTCAAGCTCATGATGTGTTTCAACATTACACACTGTGCACATACACAAGCTACACCACGTATACCAACAATGCCGTCCCTTGCAATGCAAAGACCGACTGACTAAAAGCCAGAATAATTATGCATCGAGAATAAAGATAATAGAAAATGACGAAGAATTTAGTGAATGTCTTTTGGCGAATGTTTTTGTATTTTGCAGATTTGGTTGAATATTTTATTTCTTTGGTATTTAAGGGTTTCGCTCTTGAGCCCTGAAAACTTGGCAGGTTTCGCTCTTCTTCTTCTTCTGCTTCTCAAAGCCACGATCTACTGACCATAGGCCACGCCAGATTTGAGTCTAGCGCATGCGCGGAGAAAGCGGATAACATTGGCCGGCTCATCAAACAGCACCGTTTCAGACTTGACGGGTAGATATAGGTGTCGAACACTGTCGCCAATGGGACAGTCCCACAGTGCATGGTTTAGGTCATCCATCTCGTAGTTGCACACTGAGCATCTTGGGTTTGGTGCTTTCCGAATGTGATGTAGGTACCAATTGAGGATTGGCGACTTTTCACCACATCTGAGCTGTGCCAAAATTCTCCGTTCCCGTCTTGACAGGTTGGCTTCTTTATCTCTGTTGGGTGGGGGTCTGATGCCGGCTCTCATCAGTTCGGCTGCCAACTTGTTTCGGTGTATGCGTTTGATGGTAGTTTTAGCCGTCTCGAAATCGATTGGGGCATCTGATTGTTCCATTCTGTTCCCTTCTCCAGCAAGTTTGTCGGCTTCTTCGTTGCCTTCTATGCCAGCATGGCCAGGGATCCATTGGACAATGACTTTCTTGACCCTATTGCACACTTCTGACATTGCAGTCCAGAGATTCTCGAAGCTCTTGGTTTTGATTGAGATGATTCCTCCATTGAGGTTCATGACTAGAGATTGCGAGTCGGTCAAGATCCATATGACATCCGTGGTTTGCAGTGGCAAGTTTCTCAGTTCGTGCAGTCCTTTTGTCATTGCAGTTTGCTCGGCTTTGTAGCTGGAAGTAAACCGGCCTGCCGGAAGGCTAAGCCTAATCTCACGGTCCTCCATTTTGATGTAAATACCGGCGCCTCCATTTTCGAATGATTCAATTGCTGATCCATCCGTAAACATTGTAATGGTAGGCGGATCTAAGCTACTCAGCGTCGCTTCTGCAGCTTGCTTTCTGGTTTCAGGAGTGTCTGTTTTGCGTGCCTCAATCGTTAGCTGACAGTTTGTTTCAAGGTTACTTGGTCTTCTCCATGGGCACATGTTTGGCAGCACGAGTTCTTCTCTTGGCAGTGATTCTAAACCTGTATCGGTTGCGATTGCTTTGTCCGTTTCACGCCACGATCGTACAGATTTCAGCCTTTCATTGATAGAGCTATCTGCTGCGGTACGCAAGGGATTCGATGGTGGCAGTCTTTTAGCTTTTTCGTATGCTGTGGTGGCTAAGATAGCCTTCCGGTTTCGAAGCGGGACAAGGCCAGCCTCATTGAGCGTCTTCTTCTCATTTGAACCTGCACACGGTCAAGCTATGATTCTTGCACCGGCTGTTTGTTCCCGTTGCAGTTGTTTCATCCGAGCCCTGAAAATTTGGTAATATACCCAATTGTCCTGGTTATTTGGCTCTTCTGAGCACCTGAAATCCTGTAGTATAACAAATTGCCCTGATTATTGGGCTCTTCCGAACACCTGAAACCCATAGTATAAGCAATTGTCTTCAGTTTTTGGCTCTTCCGAGCACCTGAGAACCCATAATATAACCACATTGTCCTGAATAACCGTTTTGCCAACGAAAAATCCAAATAAACTAGGGATGTGCCAGATACCAAAATTTCTGCCGATGCCGATTCTTATTTTGAAATTTTGCCGATGCCGATTCCAACTTTCGTACACCATGCTTATTAAACAGATAGGATACTACATTGCATCATTATATGTAGACTTAAGCCCTAACCATCATAAACGATTATAATTTTAGACGAACGGTTCATTTCAATTAATTTTTTCAAATACAAATGCAAGAAAGATATCAGTTATCCTGACCGAACACAGTGATATGCGCAGAAATAAAATTGATAGCATTCAAACGAAATGTTATGTGCAAAAAGTACTGGCAAAGAATCGGCACGCAATTTTTTTTGCAGTGCACATGCCGATGCCGATACTCACGAAAACTGCCGATTATTGCCGATGCCGATTAATCGGCACATACCTAAAATAAACACACAAAAATGTCCAATGAGACGAATATAAAGAATCGGCAATTTTTGTGCAGTGCAGATGCCGATACTCACCAAAACTGCCGAGTATTACCGATGCCGATTAATCGGCACGTCCCTAAAATAAACACAAAAATGACCAATGAGACGAATACAACGCGAATGAACAAGTAATACCCGAACATATAGCAAACAATCCGCGGTTTGTTGTATTGGCTTGTAACCACTGGCACACACGAATGACAACGAAATAATATAAACAATACTGATCAAAGCAAACAAAAAAATTGCCAAGTGATATGTATGGCCAAAAGACCGCAGACGTCCTGAAACTATGAATAATACACATTGTAACAACAATACTACGTTTCATAACAACAATACAACGCAAATATTTTGGGTTTTATTGTCATTACGTCAACGCTTTTTGTAAAATGGTGTGTGAAATATACTATGTGCTGCATATATGGTGACATTGTATGCGCAGGTTACCAGTATGCCCGAGACAACGTTATGTTGCTCGTGAAGCTAACTGCAGAGGCCGGCCTATAAATGAGGCTCGAGCATTACAGGGGCGGTATCCGACGACGAATCATCAAGGGTACAAGTCCACATTGTACGTAATGTACAATATTGGTATAACGTCCAATCCGGTAAATGCCACAATCAGTGGTTACGTCATGTTTGTGTATAGTTGTGTTATTGAATATAGCTTTATTTAAAATATATGACGTCAAGGCACTATAAAATAATGTGGGCGCTATTTTGCGGCACTTGCGTAGGGATTCAGTTGTCCCATTCGTGCCGGATGTTTCGGATGCAATTCGTTGCGCGCTCCACGTTCAATGACAAATCCAGGACCGTTGTTGCAAAACGGGTTGTCGTCGTCCATTGTTGTGATGTGTTGAAAAACTAGAGCAATATGACACATCAAGCGAAACCAGCGTTGACTAGCACTATATAGCATACAATACTAAAGCACTGACACAAATAGCAAAAGCAACACTTTGTTGGGCAGGAACACTGGGTTGGTGATTGCCTACCTAAGCTAATTGCTAGTAGCTGTGATAAACTAAGTGCACACATAGTGATAACTATTGTTATATAGATGCAAACTGGCAAGTCAGTGAAACACTTTGAAATACATACGTACAATAACACATTAACATGCAAACTGATGATTTAGATTTTGTTATTTAGTTTTGATTTGTTGGTTATTTTAAAATGAAGAGTGGTTATTTTAAAATGAATTGTTTTTGAAACTAAAATGTGTGTAACTGACACATAATTGAACATAAAGGCATGCCGACCATATAGTCATTGTGGATCTAATAGTACTAGTAGATATTCACACCGAGGGCAATGCCATACCGCATGCGGCGGTTCCTCAGTTAAATTAACACACTCCATATGATACCACTCTAAGCAGTAATCGCACTGAATCCAAGTTGTATTTAATCCGTGTGTTGCTTCAGTGTTGAAACTGCGTGTGCATGTGTCGCATAATGCATCGCTATCTGAGGAAGCGTCGCGTTGGCGAGTCCTAAGCTTGCGCTCATAGTTGGTGTAATCCTCAGCAGAACCTGAAAACAATTTAAATTGCCTTTTATTATACCACTTTGGAGGTCTGCTTGGTGTACCAACAGGAATCAACTTGATGTTCGGATCTTTCACATCGACAACTCGGTACAATCGGTCGAACTCCGGATGAAACTTGTTGGTGATTCGCTTTGGATCGAGTCGTTCGATTTTCTTCATCAACACGAGATCGCCAATCTGAAACTTACGCGTGCGAGCGCGTCGATCAAAATAATTTTCATAGTTCATTTGTGCTTGTTCGATGTGATAAGCAGCCTTTCCCCATGTGCGAGTTAATTCCTCAAATAATTGCGAAATGTATCGTGTGTAACTTTTATCTGAACCGAATAAATTAGAATTTCGCCAGGAATGTTGGGATCGCGTCCATGTACCATGAAATGAGGCGTTTGATCTGTTGTTGCATGCGGAATCGTGCGATATGCAAATAACGTATCCCATGCTGAATCGTATTGCTCGGACAGCGGATGAAGAATACGAACTAATGTTTGGTTCCAACGCTCAACTAACCCGTTGCCTGATGGTGATAAGGCGCTGAATATGCAATACGCGTGCCGATTTCCGTCAGTTCAGATTTAAATAGTTCTGAAATAAACGCTGATTCCTGGTCAGACAACATAATACGTGGAACGTCATGTCGTGGGATCCACTCATTTATTATATTAATTACCGTCAAGGCAGTTTGATCTGATGTTGCATACTCTTCTGCCCATTTTGTGAAGTAATCAACGACACATAATTGTATATATTTCCAGATGTGTCTCAGCCAACAGACCTACGAAATCGATTACGATCATATGAAACGGGAAAATTGGCTGAATCGGTTGCAATGGTCCTTTGCGATTTGGACCTTGTCGAAACCGAGAACACGGAATACATGTGTCGATAAACTCTGAACTGTCTTTCGTACAATTTGGCCAATAAAACTTACGCGTTAACTTACACAACACCTTCTTTGCACACACATGATTACCGTACTTGGTACTGTGATACAGGCGCAAGTTTTGCGGAACAACGAGTTGCAATTCGGCAAAGTCGGTTGTTGCCGGAAGCGTCGGTCTTGCAATGTGAAACAAGACTTCATCGAATATGACATAATATGGTTCGTGATCTAAGATCCATCGTTTTCGGTGCGATCGATGCCTTCTGGCATTTCTTGCGTTTCAAGATACTGAATCAATTTTTTAAGTACTAATTGAGTTTTGGTTATGATTATTATTTATATTATTATTATTTCCAACAGCAGCGTCTTCCGCTCTTTCGGCGTCAAGGCACCCTGTAGTATTATTTTCACCATTAGCAGCGCTGTCCGCTCTTTCGACGTCAAGGCACCCTGCTAAATTATTATGAACAAACACAAAATTTCCTTGTGCTGGAGGCTGTACCACGTTTGGTGGAAATGCAGCCGAACCGCGAACATATGTGTGATCACTATGTTATACAGCGTCAATATGTGCGGCAATATATCTATCATGTGGACGAGCAATAGACAAAGATGATTGTTGAGCTTTGCTTTCCATGTCTAATAGTTCATGATTAATTTCAGACGGTTCATCTGGTAATATTGGTGGTCGCGATAATGCATCAGCGTTAGCATGATTCAGTCCTTTCCGATGAACAATTTCGTGGTCATCATGGCCAGTCTTGTTGTAAATAAATTGAGTGAACGTCGTTTGTCAAGTATTTGAACTAAAGCCGAATGATCAATGATAATTGTTATACAATTGCCAAGCAAATATGGAGGAAATTGTTAGTGGTTTAACAACAGCGAGACACTCTTTCAGTGATCGCGTAACGCGTTTCGGCGTCGGTTAGTTTACGACTACCATAGCACAAAACACGCTATCTAACGTGAAGGTTTTTTGAGCTAATATGTAGTCTAATCCAGTATCGCCGGGATCGTATAGAGGACAAGCGGCTTGGTAAAGTCCGATATGCCAGTATCGGCGCTTCAGTCAGATGGCGTTTTAACGTATTGAATGCGTTTTGACAGTCTATAGTACATCGTTCTTTTAATTGGACATTCTTCTTGAGCTTACCGTGTGTTAAATCGTAAAGTGGACTTGCGATTGTGCTGTAGCTTATGATGAACTGACGATAATAGCCGGTGAGATCTAAAGCACAAACATCAGTGGCCGTCTTTGGTACTGCACTCTCTAAAATTGCCTTAAACTTTTCAGGATTTGGCGCTATACCGTCTTCTGATATTTGCTTACCTATAAATATTAATTTCTTTTACGCAGTCACACTTGCTCGGTTTGATTTTAAGACCAGCTTTTCGTAGTCGTTGAAATACTTGATTGATGTCATAATAGTGATCCCAGATTGTTGGCGAATTTATGATCACGTCGTCAAGATAATGTCGCTCACACGTTACCATACGTGCACTCGGCACATCGATTGTCCCCCGATACTGTTTTAAAAAAGCTAGCTGTACTGTTATTGCGTAACTGTGTGCGGAAATTTTATCTCTAAATAAAAAATGTCCGCATAGAGTTTATTGCGTTGACGGACATTTTGTATACTGTTTGCGCTTCATGTTAATATTAAATATAGAGTTGCGTGAATTTTCGGACTTTGTCGTTACAGTCTAAAAGGTGTCGCCGGAAAGTGTTAAATAAGGTAATTGATTTACTGCGTAATTTTGAATTTCCCGCCAAAATTTGAATTTTCCCGCCAAAATTTGTATTTGCCACCAAAATTTGAATTTCCCGCCAAAATTTGGATTTTGCTGACAAAATTTGAATTTTCGGCCAAAATTTGAATTTTGCCGCCAAAATTTGAATTTTGCCGCCAACATTTGAATTTTGCGCTAAAATTTGAATTTTCCCGCCAAAATTTGAATTTAATACAAAAAATTGATCTTTCCCGCCAAAATTTGAATTTGCCGCCAAAATTTGAAGTTTCTCGCCAAAATTTGAATTTGCCGCCGAAATTTGAATTTTCCCGCCTAAATTTGAATTTGCCGCCAAAATTTGATTTTTGCCGCGAAAGTTTGAATTTCGCGCCAAAATTTGAATTTTCCCCCAAAATTTGAATTTCCCGCCAAAATTTGTATTTTCCTACCAAAACTTGAATTTCCCGCCCAAATTTGAATTTTCCCGCCTAAATTTGAATTTTCCCGCCAAAATTTGAATTTCCCGCCGAAATTCGAATTACCCGCCAAAATTTGAATTTTCCCGTCAAAATTTGAATTTCCCCGCTAAGGTGTCCCTAATGTGTCTATAATATAAAAATATTGTCCACTACACTATTTTTCTAACATTTCAATGTCCTAGACAGTGTCACTGCAAAACAGTTTTGTCCGGATAGAGTTTCCGTGAAACTCTATGATTTCCGCGAACGGCGGTGATACTGTTGGAAAATGAAGGGTTTCGATAAAACATAAGCCGGACAAGCTATTGAATTTCTTTTGGGAGGGGACATTTCGTGTGCCGAGTGCACGTATGGTAACGTGTGAGTGACATAACACAGATAGAACTCCATGAGCAAACCTGAAAGAGTCATTTGCATCATGCGCTGAAATGTTGCTGGAGCATTACAATGTCCGAATGGCATCGACGTGAATTCAAATAGACCTTCATGACAGATGAAGGCTGTCTTTTCGATGTCTGCCTCATCCATTGGCACTTGTTAATAGCCGGATCGCAGATCGATAGTTGAGAAGTATTTTGCGCCGTTCACCGCATCAAGAGTCTCGTCAATGCGTGGTAATGGAAACCGATCCTTCTTTGTGATAGCGTTGAGTGGTCGATAATCGACGCAGACACGGTCGGTTCCATCCTTTTTCTTCGCCAATACAACCTGAAATGCCCAAGGTGTTTTCGATGGACGAATTTCGCCTTGGTCTAGCATTTCTTCAATACTTTTGCTGAGTGTTTAACGTTTTCCAAACGGTACTCGATAGATACGCCCAATCCGAATTAATACTTTTTATTGCTCCGTCAAGGCGAGAAATTATAGGTTTTATCCGTCCGAAAATGATGCTATCTAAAATGTATAAACTGCAATCAACAACGCACAAACCGCTAGCTAAGCTACCATAAGAATGCCCCGAAATTTGGTAAGAAAATAGGGTTTTAGTACCTGAAAACACAATATGAAATATATGTAAAAATACACGTAAAGGACACAAGTGAAATTGGACAAAAGCACAATAAGTTTTATAAGAATTTGGCAGGGATATTAAAGCACAACTGTTTGAGAAATGAGCAAGTGATATGGCAAGACAAATGATACGGGTTATTTATAAATCACGATACTCCGACCGGGACTGAGACGGGTTAGAGATTGCATGACAAAGGAATGACATAGCTAGGAGCTGAAGGGACGCCGAGGGTGGGCACCAGTGTGGCATAAAGTGCACACTGAGGCCGCACCCGACAAGCTGTTGCAGAACAGCTTATATCTGGCCCTGAGCAGGTAGATGTGTAATAATTGTATATGTGTGCATCTCTATGTATGTTTTAGATTTATGTAAATCACATTATATACCTGCTCGCCATGGAACAAGTTAAGTTGAATGGCCAATCGTCTACTACAAATAATCGAAATTTGTTAATGAATCAATCATTTTCGTTAGCTGACAAATTTCTGAAAATTAATACAGAATTAAAGAAATCTGATTCAAGTACTCAACTGGATGCTGCCGGAAGTCTACATAAATTTTGTATTTCAGAGATGTTGGGCCTTTTTATAGGTAAGTCTTCGTATAGGCCATTGCGTTTTATCCTCCTCTAGATTACAAACGTTTTGACGTGTTATGTTCGTACGTATACAGAATGTTGCCAGGTTTGCTTAAACCTTAAAATTCAACTATATACCAGGGTCAACCGGAATTCCGGTTCCGGCATTTTTTCACCTTCCGGTTTCGGTAAATTTTTACCGGAATTAAAAATTATTCCGGTATTAAAATTTGTTCGGTGGAAATTAAGGTTATAGTATGCAAACCTTGACAATCGCTGAAAATAAATCATCGAAGGTAGATTAGGCTTCCGTGGATTAGGAAAACCTTAAATACAGCAGATAAAGTGAATACCTATCTCCAACTAGTGTTATTTCACCAATAATATTGCAAAAAATAAAATTAAAATGAATTTTTCGGTGGCATGTATTTTTCGGCTTCCGGTTCCTGTTTCGTTTCCGGTAATTTTTTCAAATTCCGGTCCCGGAGATTGTAATTCCGGTTGCGCCCTGCTATATACAACTACTAGGTAATGCAAAGACACATATATGATATGTTTGAATTAGAAAGCAGGTAATGAGTTTAATCTTTTGCGCGACATTCGTATATATTATATATACGTATATAATATGCATATATGTCACTGTGCGACCGGATATTATTACCAAATACCGAAACCGGATACGGTTATTGAATTTTTACCGAAAGAGGATCCGGATATATCCCGGATATTGTATATATGCCACTGGCTTCTCCACAGCTTGAAAATTTCCGCCGGGGGCGTTTCATGGGGGGCAGCTGATTTTGCTGGGGGGCAGTTTTCCTGGGGGGGCCAGATGATCTGGGGGGTCCTGGGGGCAGGCTTAAAATTTTGCAAACCGACTTTTTGGACCATTTTTTCATTCTAGACCGTGTTTCCAGCTCAACGTAAGATTACTCATCGCTCAACATGACAAAAATTTCTCGCAAACGCTAATAACAATAATTTCAACTAATATTACGTATATACTGACAACTTAACCAGAAGTGGAAAGAAGCACAATTATATAAAATATAGATAATCTATAATTGAAACTGTGATTAATATATATTTTGTATATTAGTCACAGCTTCAATTTATCATAAGGCTCAGGCGGGTTGAACTTGCTGTTGCAAGGTACTTTCGAATGCTGTATGCCCTGAAACGGTCTTTATATAATTGTGCTTTTTCAGTTCATTATTGAATTGTATTAGTTACTACGGGTATTTGTAACGCTATTAAAAATTATGAGTACTCAGCGTAATATAAAATCATATTTTGCCGAATGTCCGCCTCAAAAGAAGTCCAGGTCTTTACGTTTTAACATTGAAAATTTTTTGACCTAGAAAAGTCCTGGGGGTAGATTTGAATTTATTATACGGCTCCGGAGCCGGCCGGATATTAGATTATCTGGCATGGGCTCCGCCAGTTTTTGGTATCCGGTCGCATCTTGATATATACATGTATATACACAGATATATATCAGGGTGCAACTGGAATTTGATTACCGCATTTTTTCATTTTTCGGTTGCGGTAAACTTTTACCGGAATTAAATATTCTGGTGTGAAATTTTGGGCGGTGGAAATTAAGATATTTTACTAAAAATAACGATAAAAATTAAATAGATTTCAATAATATAGTATACAAGGCTTGACAATCGCCGAAAATAAACCACTGAAGGTAGATTTCTCTTCCATGTACTATGAAAATCTAAAATTTGTACAGCAGATGGATTTTTCGGTGTCATGTACTTTTCATTTTTCTGTTCCGTTTCCGGTAATTTTTTCAAATTCCGCTTCCGGTAAATTGTAGTTCCGATTGCACCGTGATATATGTAAATTCGTAAGCATTTCCGAAGCTGATTTTTCTTTGATTTTAGATACTTAATCATAAAACAATTGAGTTTTAATTTTACGTATGTACTGTAGCTGGTTACACATTCAAAAGGTAGCTGTATTAGAAAAACTTTATTTTCTTCGACTGTTTCGCAGAGTTGTCGAGTGGGACGAATGTGTTTGTTTCTGAAGTCGTGCAATGTTTGTTGGCGGTTCCTGAAAGACTATCACATGTTGCTCGTAACTACGGAGTTACAAACATTAATGCAACTTTGGGTGAAGAAGATTATATACGGTACAAATGTGTATGAATTAAAACATACATGACATTTGTTTTCTACAAATAAGCAACAGCTTAGGTTGTGTATTGTTATTAATCTTCTCACAAAAGAGTTTTATTTCATATCGTTAAACTCGCCATAATTTTTATTCGGCGTACGGGTGGTTATGTTTCAGAGCTGTGTCAATTGCTTTTGTCAAATGTTTGCAACACTGCCATAATTTGATAGAAGAGGACAACAGTTGCTCGTTAACGTTCATGAGTCTTTTAATAAGCAAACTGCTGAGGTCATCCAGACCACGTGCAACTCAGTTATTCAATATGATAGTTTCCTTCTTGAAGTCAAGGTGCCGGCAGGAACGAAAATACGTTTGGCGGAGGATATCGCAACGATTATTCACCGGTATAGTTGTTATCTTAAAGTATATGAGATTATTGGATATGATCAAAGCGTTTTGCAAAAGTTGTATTTTCTAAGCAAGACCTGATTTGTGTATATTCCTCAGTTCACCAAGGGAGACGATATTTGAGACGAGGCCAACATGTTCTTTGCTGTGGCCTATCCGGGGCCAGTTTTTATATACAATCCTTAATTGACACGCATTTAAAAGAATTCTATCACTCTCGGTCCTTGTTTGAAAAATATGAAAATCACAGGAAGGTTAAAAAATACTGGAGCCGGATCGGAACAGGAAAACAAAAAATACGCACTTTTTACCGAAAAACTAATTTTTAAAGCATTTTGCCTTAGTTTCAACAGAAGCTTAATTCGCCTTCAACGTAATTTTGTTGAATCTCAGAGAATCTTAGTTAAGCTTAACTGTTAAGCCTAAATTATTTGTTTTTAAACTATTTTACTGAATATTTGAATTCAGGGTTGTTGGCGGGAAAAAATTACCGGAAAAAATTGAAAAATATTAAACGATTCTTAAATATAATTTACAAGTGAATATGGTATAAAATAACGTTTTTAGATGACATGTAACTAATTTTCATGCAACACCATTAACAGTGATCGTGTGTATAAACGCGAAAATTGCAGCATATGAATATATAAATGGATTTCAGAATTGAAACTTTGCCACGAGATTCAATGTAAAACTATGCAACTTGTTCGGTTCACTTACCAGGTTTCGTCGACAGTGGGGCCAAAGATAGGGTGCTCAAAATTGAAAGCTTGCTTTTACCGTATGATTTAACAAAGAATACGGTGCCTTGTTTAGCTCGCTCCACTCATGAGTTTCTGATGTTGCGACGACCTCGTCCGGTTATTCAATGCCAAAAGTTAAATTTTTAAAAAATTCTAATTTTAAGGTCCCAAATTCGTCCACTGGTCTCAAAATGTTTTGGTCGAAAAATTATACAAATTATATACCATTTGACACTGGTTGCGGAGCTAAAGACGAATATTGTTAATGAGTCAGTGATATAATTTATCCAACTTATCGAAAAAAATTTTGGGTTCCAGGGGGCTGAACTTGTGGCCTTAAAATCGAATTTTTCAAAAATTCCGATTTGGGCATGGAATGATCAGAGGATGTCATCAGAATTCAAATATGCAAAAACTTTAAAAATGCAAGCATTTTTGGGCAAACGACGGCTAAGGGTGGGGTAACCGATCACTCAGACAGAGAATGATTTTTCCATTTTTTTCCGGGAAAAAATGGTAAAAATCAATTTTTCGGGTCATAATTTCTTTCCGGAAAAACTTCCCTTTTTGAATTACTGAAGGGTTTCTGGGTGTGAGCAATCTGAATAAATTGTTTATAAACCTCCAAAATCGATAATTGAATAGTTAGCTAATAGTAATTTGCATGTTAGATTAACTAGTTAAGCAATTTACAAAGTCCTAATTATAGACTTAGTTAATTGAGCTAATATGCAAATTATCTATTAGCTAACTATTCAATTATCGGTCTTGTAGGTTTACAAACAATTTGTTCAGATTTCTCACACCCAAAAACCTTTTAGTGCAGAATCTGTTTGCTTGCAACCCTAATAACCAGTGAAATAATATAAAAAGACCTGATTTTAGCTTAACTTGTTAATTTAATATGAAATTTACCTATTAGCTACTATTTAATTATCGGCTTTGAAGGTTTATAGACAATTTGTTCCTTTTGGCCGCATCCAAAAACCCTTAGTAACCCTAATAATCAGTGAAATAATTTAAAAAGTCCTAATTTTGGCTTATTAATCAAGCTAATATGCAAATTAGCTATTGGCTAACTATTTAATTATCGGTTTTGGAGGTTTGTAAACAATTATTTATTCAGATTTGTCGCACACGAAAACATTTTAGTATTGAATTTGATTGCTTGTAACGCTAATAATCAGTGAAATAATTTAAAAGTGCTAATTTATGCTTATTAATCAAGCTAATATGCAAATTAACTATTAGCTAACTATTCAGTTATCGGTTTTGGAGGTTTGTAAACATTTTATTCTGATTGCTTGTACCAAGAAACTCCTTGGTGGTGAAATTAGATTGCTTGTAACTAATAGTTAGTGAAATACAGTAAAAGTCCTGATTTAGACTTAACCAATTATGCAAATTTGGTGAAATTTTAAAACCCCAATGCGAGGTTAACACCCCAGGATAAAAAACTTTCAAACAACAATGTTTATCAAGATCGGTTCATCGGTTCCTGAGGAACGTACGGACATACACCTTTCGACCCCCGAGCACAAAATATAAAACGGTTCTCGAAACTCCGAGATTCGCTCGGAGTTTCGCATCGCTCAATAAATTGTTAATTTTCCCGCTGTTAGCCACCGTATACGTATATCATAGCTCATGTTGATAGTTATTTTAACGCGTTCTAATTTGGTCCCGGTTAGTACCGGCGCCCGGGACTTGGGCCACGGTTTCGGCACCGGTGAAAATCCTGGCCCCTGGGTAACTCTAACATTTATGTAAATATTATACATCCAGGGTTCATCCGAATACCAAAATTACTGGAGCCGTAGCTGGTTATTAAAGTGCATATTTTAACAATTAGTGAAACCTAGTCATGCTAATTTCGCACTACTAGCTTTATAATATAATTTTGTTCCTACATTGGTCTTAGTGTTAACTGAGCGTCCTAAAGTCCTTGTTTTTGTCATTTCAAACAAAATTCACTGGGTAATGCTGTAATTTTGGTCGCAAATAAACTTGTAATATAGAGTTATCTGATACTTTTTAGCTATAAGTATCCGACAATGTAAAATACTGTAGTTAGATGTCGATTTTTTGAAGGAGCAGCGGGGTAGGCGAAATGGGGGAGGTAAGGTGGTTTAGGTAGCGCATTTTGACTTACAATTCATGCTTGGCATTAAAACTATTTTAAATTTTACTTTAAAATATAGAAATTGTAGGTAATATCTGTGTTTGCGATCGGGCTAGAAAAAGTGGGGCGAAGTTCGAATGGGGGGTGAAACCCGTTCCCCATTTGGGAAAACCCAGCATATTAATTAGAATGGTTGTATGATGACTTACTGAAATATTTCGGGATGCTAAATTGCTGTAGGATGCCCTACTTGGTCGATCGACAGCGTTGTTATGGAAGTTTTAATTCGCTGTAATAGTGCAACGGATATTGTCAACTTGCTAAGCGCAGAATTTCCTGTTTGCCATAGACCTACTTTAAAATATTTACTTGTCAACAAAATGTTGGCGTCTTCGAACTTTGGTTTGCATTCTCAAACGCTAACTCAAGATAGAAAAAGTTGCATTTCGCTTTGTGTAATGCGATATTTTTCTGAATCTATTTCGATGCGAAAGTTATTGCTCGAGTCATTGGTAACAATGACCGCCACTTGGGCTAATTCTAGTAAGTTGCGTTTTTAATTTTCCGAATAGTTTTTTTACGTGTACCCGTATTCTCAAATGTGAGTAGCACCTATCACCAGTTGGTGATTGGTCTTGTAATTGTAACTTTCGTATCAATGGCTGGCGAGCTACTGCAAAAATTCGGAAGTTTCAATACATATCATTAACTGGCGATAGGTGCTGTAAGAATCTGAGAATAGGGGTATTTAATCTAGACGAGTCTGAGCTGAGTTGGGTATTTAGGTGCAATTAAGACAAAAATAAATCATAAATCATTCTAATTTAGTATTAGTTGCTACAATTTGTTTAGGTGCAATTAAGACAAAAATAAATCTTAAATCATTCTAATTTAGTATTAGTTGCTACAATTTGTTGTAATTTGGTCGCTACAAGGATCTAGGCATTAACTGTATCTTTAGTTAGTATAGTAAGTTCTGTCATGTCGAACTAAATGACAGCGAAAAATTGTTATTTAAGTTTCAAAAATAGTTTAATGTCGCTTACATTACACATGTTATAGTTTTCCGCGATATACATCCCGTAATAATGTTGAATACCGGAGCCGGATGGCGAGTATTTGCCGTTGCGCACACGAACTCATGCGTAGCGTAACATATGATTTGAGGATATAAAGATGCATGATACAACAAACCTGGTCTCTCAGTATTCTCGAATTTTTTCAGAATGACACATAATTTCAGATCGAACTATGCATTGTTCATTTATGGAACAGTTTCAATTATCCCGGTCAATGATTGCAGCTTTAAGTCTGATATCTGAAACTGAAAGGCAAAATGTTAAATCAGACGTGATGGAATATATTTTAACTGGAGTCGAGCATCATTTGTCCGCTACTGATTGTCGGTTCCGAAGTGTTGGAATGGCCGTTGGAGAAGTGTTCACTCGTGCTTTCAATCCGGAAGCGCCTGTTTTGTCATTTGAATCGATGGGGGTACGTCTATTTATTTATTACATTTTGTGGTTTTGTGCCTGCGAACGTGCTCTTTATTTTTATCGTACTTGTACCTCAAACTTGTTCTGAGATAGAATGTACAATTTTTAAAGGCTTTTGCGATGCAGCTAATATTTTGTTACACAAAAAGCTTTTGTTTAGTGTTTTTATTACGTAATACAAAAATAATAAGCAATAGCTGAATTGCAGGAAGATAAATATGTATACGATTGTTTTTTGTTAAGCCCGATGATGACAAACTGCGGGAATCGCTGCAAATCCAGTCATATGAACTTAATACATCATCCGAAAGTATTTGCGAGGCAGAAAATGGCTTAGACTGTTTGTTTCAAAGTTTCAACGTAAAAGATATAAGTTGTGAAAACAACGAAAATACAAAAGAAACGGTTGAGCAAAGACTGGACAGCGACGATGACGATGATGATTTAGTTGCTATTCAAATACCAGCTGGTGCTCTCACCAAGGTAACTGCCAACTTGTTTCGAAGTTTCTTCACGTCGAAATAGCTGGCTTCAGTGTGCAAAGTCAAAATATGTCATATTATCAGTCTTGAACAGCAGACAGAATGACCCATCCTTTTACCCAAATTTCTAATTTTTTGAAAAGAAACTCAAAACGCTTTGATTTTATTGTGAAATAGCCCGGGATCAAAAACATATAGCTTTGAGTTATGGTTGTACTGAGGGTGTTTTGATACTGTGGGATTTGTCCCGAGCTGTTTCGACGGGTCTGGGGACAGTTGTAGCCAAGTGAAAAATAAAGTCAAAAGTAAAGTTTGGCGGCGATGTATTCTTTTAATTGTATGAAACGGCAATTCCGAGCAGATAAAAATATCCAAAACTTTGGGTAAAAAATCTTATTTTTGTTTTCGGTACCTAATGGGTAAAAATTGGCGAGGTTGGGTCTCCGTCTCGCTTTTTTGACCGAGACCGCCGATCCCTGTTGCACCCCTCCCTCACTAGGCAAGCACCAGCTGTTTTAAAAATGCCCCTCATCCGTCACCTATTACTTAGTGCTTAGAATTTGTTGCTATTAAAGGAACTAAATTTGTAGTTGTTTCAATATGTTTTATTCTAGTCTCATCGCCCATTTTATATCCGAGACGCAATGGATTCGTTGTTTGAGCACAAAAATGTTCACCGATTTCAAGGAGCGCTTGAAGCGCTTGAAAATTTGATCAAAAATCGGACAGTTGGTTTTGATGATGTCGCATTGGAATTATTGCAGATTTTACTGCATACTGAAGACCGGTTTGCGCTGCCAGGTTTTGCCGAGCAACGTCTGATGCTAATGACGCTGGTCGTGGTCGAAGAGCCTGCGCCATGTGCGATGTATCTTTCAAGTTAGTTAAAAATAGTCATTACTGAAAACAAAGCAGACGAAAATGCGTAACTAGCTGCTTTTGAATTTTTAAGGATGTACGCTTTCGCAGCTCAGGTGTAAAGGTTTTGTAACTATTGAATAAGAGAATGAGAAGTTTTGTAACTTTTGAATAAGAGAGTGTGAGAAGCTTATATCTTCGCACACAGTTCAGTTTTTTAATTGCAAATGGGGACAGTTTTTGTAGAAATTTTACGTCTCGAAAAGCGGCGAGTAATTTTATTGCATGTTGAGGTAAAGTTCAGTTGAAAGCATTGCATATTATAGCAGATATAACTTGAACTAAATAGTTGTTTGGCTCAAGTAATGTTTCATATGATTACAGCATGCTCTTTGCCATTGCAGGAGAGTTTTATTCGGCGTCTTATAACATATCGCAACGGCTAGATATGCTTGATGTTCTGGTGCGAGCAACTCGGTTGTTGAGCAATCCACTATCATCGAAAGACAGTGATAGATGCCCATTGGTTGAACCAAAACCGGTCAAAGACAACAAAAGCGGGTCGGACGATAATGATTGGCGAATGATTATTCAGAAGCGCATCGAGTCGAAAACCAAACATAAAACTCAAACTTTTGGAAAGCAAAAGCAAACAAGCGAAGCGGTTGTGAACAGATTTGCCGCTGTTTGCGACGTATTTTTCTTTCCTTTGATTGCTGGAATTTATTCGACCACAACGCCAACGCTGCAACTGTTAGGACGTGATTATTTGGTACTGGGACGCCTGCTATTTTCCATAGGGACTATAGTGTATTGTGCCGAGCATTGCTCGCAGCTGCTTCGAATGGCGGAAGAATTACTAAAAGTTTTGTGGTTATTGCGCGGCCACGAGCGCCCGAATGTTAGACAATCGGTGATATATTGCATTGCAATGATTGCAATTGTTGTACCAGGCAATTTGCTAGCGACCCAGTTTGCTGATTCGATGAGCGAATACTTGGAATGGATGGAAAATGTTGTTAAAACTGACCCGGACGACGAGTGCCGCCGGTTGGGAGCGCAGTGCACCCCTGTGATAGCTAATCAACTTAGTCAAGGAGTGAAGAAAGTAGTAAACATTGGTTTGATACATTGAGTTTTAATATCGGTTGTGCTGTTACGGAGTGTGGATGTGGTGAGTCCGAGCTGTGTAAAACAGAACGTATGAATTATGAGGCCCTGTTAATTATATAGGGGCCTGGCGACTGGTAAGTGTAGCAACAGCTGAGCCTAGGGTTACGTTTAAGAATAGCCTTAGGTTCAGAATAAGCCGGTCCTTATAGTTAATATGGGTAAATTACGTTATCTAAGCCAATGCGCGATGGGGTTGACAACCATGTACAACCGGAGGTCTGCCTCCGACTCCGCGGTAGAATTTTTGCTGGAGGTTTCGGCAACTTCAGTAGTAAAATTTTGCATAATTTTGCAAAATTTATCTGCTTAGCGCGTTCCGTCTTACTTTTGTCACCATTTTCAGCACAGAATTTCCGAAATTTCGCTGAAAATTTAGCGTATAACTAACAAATTAAAAACATATTGCAGATAATGTCTGAAATTAACTTTAATTAACCATCATTTCTACTACCTAATTTCGCCTCACCTACGGCTCCGGCAAGATTTGTTGACCTCCGGCTCGCTATTTTTCACCTCCGGTTGCACCTTGACAGATTGGCATAACATGACAACTAAACGATGTTGTGTATTGCGCATATATACGTTTAATAAATAACTGTTGTGTTATTGTTTTGTAGTGAATAGACAGTCCAATATTGTTGTTGGTAAAAAGAAACTTGAGATCTCTGGTCAGAACCGGATTTTTCTTGGCATTTTTTTGTAAAATTGTACTAAAAGCGAAAACGGAATGCTCCAGACAAATCATTAAGGTCTAGATGATACTAAAATAACGCCAAAGTTTGAACAATCATTATACGGAAACCTAGAAGAACACTAGGTTCGGTCGTAGGATTGACGGAACCATAAACAGACGTTTGCAAGAAGGCTTTGCCCCTTCGCAGCCAAATTGGCACATTTGATTCAACCGCGCTTGAGAAACTTGCTCAGCAAAAACATTTTCTTTAATTGCGATTTCAAGGGGCTGTCGACCCCCAAAAACACGCAAAGCAATTTATTGTTTTGCTAGATCAAAATTTTTTGACTGTCTTTGCAGCTTAAGCGTGGGAACCGCTTAGAGCGGGCGGTTTGAGGGGCAGTGAGTAGCCCCCATCCTGCTTAGGGTCACTCAAATTTGCGGGGGTTAAGAGCGTCATTTAAAAAGGAGTCTATGTGGAGGATGGAAGGTTTTATCTCGGGAAGTTGTTTTATTGTGTTCTCAAAGGTGTTTTGCACCTCCAAACCCCCCACACACTGCTAAATTTACGTATATATTGAAATTGTATTAAACACTGTTTTATTGTGCATTCTTAAAATTTTATAACTACAAAGAGTACATTCCGACCGGGGGCGTTGCCGGGACTTGGTTTCCGAAAGATAACCTAATTTTTCAACGGGAAAACTCAACGCTTCATTTAAATTATATGAGCAGCGTAAAATAAAATTACGGTAAACATGTGTTGAATTAGTATAAACGGACAATTTCATCCGAACCGTAAAGTGAGGGTTACAAAAATTTGTTTTTTTTGTCCAGAGTCCTAAGTATGCCGAGCGAAAAACGCTGCGCCCAAAATACCAATCTCCCGGGTAATATTCCAATTTCCCAAACTCCCAATTTATCAAAATCCCGAGCAAAAAATGCTACGCCCAAAATCCCAATTTTCTGGGTAATATCCGAATTTCCCAAAATCCCATTTTCCCAAAATCCCGATCGAAATCCGCCGCTCCCAAAATCCCAATTTCCCGGGTAAAATCCCAATTTTCCAAAATCCCAATTTCCCAAAATCCCGATCGAAAACCGCCGCGCCCAAAATCCCAATTTCCCGGGTAAAAGCTCAATTTCCCAAAATCCCAATTTCCCAAAATCCCGAGCAAAAACGCTGCGCCCAAAATCTCAATTTCCCGGGTAAAAGCCCAATTTCCCAAAATCCCAATTTCCCAAAATCCCGAGCAAAAACGCTGCGCCCAAAATCTCAATTTCCCAAAACACCGCGCGAAAAACGCTGCACCCAAAATCCCAATTTCTCGGGTAATATCCCAATTTCCCAAAATCCCAATTTCCCAAAATCCCGAGCAAATAGTGCTGCGCCCAGCATCCCAATTTTCGGGTAATATCCGAATTTCCCAAAATCCCAATTTCCCAAAATCTCGATCGAAAAACGCTGCGCCCAAAATCCCAATGTCCCGGGTAATATCCGAATTGCCCAAAATTCCAATTTCCGAAAATCCCGAGCAAAAACGCTGCGCCCATTAAACCTCAATTTCCCGGGTTTATATCTGAATTTCCCAAAATCCCAATTTTCCAATATCCCCAGCGAAACACGCTGCACCCAAAATCCTAATTTCCCGGGTAATATCTGAATTTCCCAAAATTCCAATTTCCGAAAATCCCGAGCAAAAACCCTGCGCCCATTAAACCTCAATTTCCCGGGTTTATATCCGAATTTCCCAAAATGCCAATTTCCCAAAATTCCGAGCGAAAAACGCTGCGCCCAAAATCCCAATTTCCCAAAATCCCGAGCGAAAAACGCTGCACCCAAAATCCCAAATTCCCGAGCGAAAAACGCTGCGCCCAAAATTCCAATCCCAAAATCCCGAGCGAAAAACGCTGCGCCAAAAATCCCAATTTCCCGGGTAATATCCGAATTTCCCAAAATCCCATTTTCCCAATATTCCCAGCGGAAAACGTTGCACCCAAAATCCCAGTTTCCCGGGTAATATTCCAATTTCCCAAAACCCCAATTTCCCAAAATCCCGAGCGACAAACGCTGCGCCCAAAATCCCAATTTCCCAAAATCCCGAGCGAAAAACGCTGAGTCCAAAACCCCAATTTCCCGGGTAATATCCGAATTTCCCAAAATCCCAATTTCCGAAAATTCCGAGCAAAAAAACGCTGCGCCCAAAATCCCAATTTCCCGGGTAATATCCCAATTTCCCAAAATCCCGAGCGAAAAAACCCTGCACTCAAAATCCCGAGCGAAAAACGCTGCGCCCAAAATCCCAAAGTCCCAAAATTCCCAGCGAAAAACGCTGCTCGCAAAATCCCATTTCCCGGGTAATATCCCAATTTCCCAAAATCCCAATTTCCCAAATTCCAATTCTTTTCGTCCTATGCCCAAATAATGCGGCAATTCAGGTTCACGTACCAATTGTCTTGGTACCTTTTTTCACTATGCCCCGCGTCCAGATATCTCTTTTCTTCCTACAATACAAACAGAAAGTTGCACATAGCTAGACGTTTTTGAAATACTGAAAATAAAGCTACCCATATGGGTGGATAAAGATGTCTGCTCGTAGCCCACATAGAAGCCAACATAATGCACTTTGAAGCTTGCACTTTAAAACGGCTCAGTACGGTGAGTTTTGTTTTACAAGTCTGGTTTAGTTTTTTTTACAATATAGCTTTCGAAAAAACCTAAAAAATTACGCAAGCTATACATATTGTTTGAAAACAATCGCAAGTTTCCATTACATTGGAAAAATCAACCAATTACCTCCGCCTCAACCCTTCTTCTCCATAGCCACAAACGAAAGACCCATATGGGTAGTAGCTAGCTAACAATCTATTCATATAGGTTTTTTCTACCTTCTGCTATGGGTAGGTGACAAAACAGGTCCCAAGCGCACAATCGGTAACGTGAACCCCGCATAATGCTGCGCCCAAAATCCCAATTTTCCTAGTAATATCCGAATTTCCCAAAATCCCAATTTCCCAAAATCCCGATCGAAAAACGCTGCGCTCAAAATCCCAATTTCCCGGCTAAAATCCAATTTCCCAAAACCACAATTTCCCAGAAAACCGAGCAAAAACGCTGTGCCCAAAATCTCAATTTCCCGGGTTTATATCCGAATTTCCCAAAATCCCAATTTCCCAATATCCCCAGCGAAAAACGCTGCGCCCAAAATCCCAATTTCCCGGGTTATATCCAAATTTCCCAAAATGCCAATTTCCCAAAATCCTGAGCGAAAAACGCTGCGCCCAAAATCCCAATTTCCCAAAACCCCGAGCGAAAAACGCTGCACCCAAAATCACAAATTCCCAAAATCCCGCGCGAAAAACGCTGCGCCCAAAATCCCAATTTCCCGGGTAATATCCGAATTTCCCGAAATATCAATTACTCAATATCCCCAGCGGAAAACGCTGCACCCAAAATCCCAATTTCCCGGGTAAAAGCCCAATTTCCCAAAATCCCAATTTCCCAAAATCCCGAGCAAAAACGCTGCGCCCAAAATCTCAATTTCCCAAAACACCGCGCGAAAAACGCTGCACCCAAAATCCCAATTTCTCGGGTAATATCCCAATTTCCCCAAAATCCCGCAAATTTCCCCAAAATCCCGAGTGAAAAAACGCTGCGCCCAAAATCCCAATTTCAATCCCATCACATCCCTCTCCAAACCTCGAGCGAAACGCTGCTCCCAAAATCCCAATTTCCCAAAATCCCGAGCAAAAAACGCTGCGCCCGCATCCCCAACCACCCAAAATCCCAATTTCCCAAAATTCCGAGCGAAAAACGCTGCCCCCAAAATCCCCCGAGCGGGAGGAAAACGCTGCGCCCAACATCCCAATGTCCCAAAATCCCGAGCAAAAAACGCTGCGCCCAAAACCTCAATTTCCCGGGTAATATCCCAATTTCCCAAAACCCCAATTTCCCAAAATCCCGACCAAAAACGCCGCTCCGCCCAAAATCCCCAATTTCCCGGGAACCCTCCTCTCCCTTTCCCATATCCGAATTTCCCCAAAATCCCAATTTCCCCAAAATCCGAGCGAAAAACGCTGCGCCCCAAAATCCCAATCTTCCTCCCGAAAATCCCAATCCCCCCACCAAAATCCCGAGCGAAAAAGGCTGCGCCCAAAATCCCAATTTCTCAAAATCCCGAGCGAAAAACGCTGCACCCAAAATCCAAATTTCCCGGGTAATATCCGAATTTCCCAAAATCCCCATTTCTCAAAATCCCGAGTGGAAAAACGCTGCGCCCAAAATCCCAATTCTCCCGGGTCCAATATCCCAATTTCCCCAAAACCCCAATTTCCCAAAATCCCGAGCGAAAAACGCTGCGCCCAAAATCCCAATTTCCCCCAACCATTCCCAAAATCCCCCGAAAAACGCTGCGCCCAAAATCCCAATTTCCCGGGCTAAAATCCAATTTCCCCAAAATCCCAATTTCCCAAAATCCCGAGCAAAAACGCTGCGCCCCAAAATCCCAATTTCCGGGTTAAAATCCCCGAATTTCCCCAAGATCCCAATTTCCCAAAATCCCGAGCGAAAAACGCTGCGCCCAAAATCCCAATTTCCCAAAACCCCGAGCGAAAAACGCTGCGCCCAAAATTCCAATCCCAAAATCCCGAGCGAAAAACGCTGCACCCAAAATCCCAATTTCTCGGGTAATATCCCAATTTCTCAAAATCCCAATTTCCCAAAATCCCGAGCAAATAGTGGTGCGCCCAGCATCCCAATTTTCGGGCAATATCCGAATTTCCCAAAATCTCGATCGAAAAACGCTGCGCCCAAAATCCCAATTTCCCGGGTAATATCCGAATTGCCCAAAATTCCAATTTCCGAAAATCCCGAGCAAAAACGCTGCGCCCATTAAACCTCAATTTCCCGGGTTTATATCCGAATTTCCCAAAATCCCAATTTTCCAATATCCCCAGCGAAACACGCTGCACCCAAAATCCTAATTTCCCGGGTAATATCTGAATTTCCCAAAATTCCAATTTCCGAAAATCCCGAGCAAAAACCCTGCGCCCATTAAACCTCAATTTCCCGGGTTTAAATCCGAATTTCCCAAAATCATAATTTCCCAATATCCCCAGCGAAAAACGCTGCGCCCAAAATCCCAATTTCCCGGGTTATATCCGAATTTCCCAAAATGCCAATTTCCCAAAGTTCCGAGCGAAAAACGCCGCGCCCAAAATCCCAATTTCCCGGGTAAAAGCCCAATTTCCCAAAATCCCAATTTCCCAAAATCCCGAGCAAAAACGCTGCGCCCAAAATCTCAATTTCCCAAAACACCGCGCGAAAAACGCTGCACCCAAAATCCCAATTTCTCGGGTAATATCCCAATTTCTCAAAATCCCAATTTCCCAAAATCCCGAGCAAATAGTGCTGCGCCCAGCATCCCAATTTTCGGGTAATATCCGAATTTCCCAAAATCCCAATTTCCCAAAATCTCGATCGAAAAACGCTGCGCCCAAAATCCCAATTTCCCGGGTAATATCCGAATTGCCCAAAATTCCAATTTCCGAAAATCCCGAGCAAAAACGCTGCGCCCATTAAACCTCAATTTCCCGGGTTTATATCCGAATTTCCCAAAATCCCAATTTTCCAATATCCCCAGCGAAACACGCTGCACCCAAAATCCTAATTTCCCGGGTAATATCTGAATTTCCCAAAATTCCAATTTCCGAAAATCCCGAGCAAAAACCCTGCGCCCATTAAACCTCAATTTCCCGGGTTTATATCCGAATTTCCCAAAATCATAATTTCCCAATATCCCCAGCGAAACACGCTGCGCCCAAAATCCCAATTTCCCGGGTAATATCCGAATTTCCCAAAATGCCAATTTCCCAAAATTCCGAGCGAAAAACGCTGCGCCCAAAATCCCAATTTTCCAAAATCCCGAGCGAAAAACGTTGCGCCCAAAATCCCAAATTCCCGAACGAAAAGCGCTGCGCCAAAAATCCCAATTTCCCAAAATCCCGAGCGAAAAACGCTGCGCCAAAAATCCCAATTTCCCGGGTAATATCCGAATTTCCCAAAATCCCATTTTCCCAATATTCCCAGCGGAAAACGTTGCACCCAAAATCCCAGTTTCCCGGGTAATATTCCAATTTCTCAAAATCCCAATTTCCCAAAATCCCGAGCGACAAACGCTGCGCCCAAAATCCCAATTTCCCAAAATCCCGAGCGAAAAACGCTGATTCCAAAACCCCAATTTCCCGGGTAATATCCGAATTTCCCAAAATCCCAATTTCCGAAAATTCCGATCAAAAAACGCTGCGCCCAAAATCCCAATTTCCCGGGTAATATCCCAATTTCCCAAAATCCCGAGAGAAAAAACCCTGCACCCAAAATCCCGAGCGAAAAACGCTGCGCCCAAAATCCCAAAGTCCCAAAATTCCCAGCGAAAAACGCTGCTCGCAAAATCCCATTTCCCGGGTAATATCCGAATTTGCCAAAATCCCAATTTCCCAATATCTCCAGCGGAAAACGCTGCTCGCAAAATCCCATTTCCCGGGTAATATCCCAATTTCCCAAAATCCCAATTTCCCAAATTCCCGAGCAAATAATGCTGCGCCCAAAATCCCAATTTTCCTAGTAATATCCGAATTTCCCAAAATCCCAATTTCCCAAAATCCCGATCGAAAAACGCTGCGCTCAAAATCCCAATTTCCCGGGTAAAATCCAATTTCCCACAACCAAATTTCCAGAAAACCGAGCAACGTGTCCCAAAATCTCTTCCCTCATTTCCCAACCCTTCCCAATTCCCCAGCGAAACGCTGCGCCCAAATCCCATTTCCGGGTATATCCAATTTCTCCCCAATTTCCTCCGAGGACGCTGCGCCCAATCCCAATTTCCCAAAACCCCGAGCGAAAAACGCTGCACCCAAAATCACAAATTCCCAAAATGCCGCGCGAAAAACGCTGCGCCCAAAATCCCAATTTCCCGGGTAATATCCGAATTTCCCAAAATACCAATTACTCAATATCCCCAGCGGAAAACGCTGCACCCAAAATCCTAATTTCCCGCGTAATATCTGAATTTCCCAAAATCCCAATTTCCCAAAATTCCGAGTGAAAACGCTGCGCCCAGAATCCCAAAGTCCCAAAATCCTCAGCGAAAAACGCTGCGCCCAAAATCCCAATTTAACGGGTAATATCCGAATTTCCCAAAATCCCAATTTCCGAAAATCTCGAGCAAAAAACGCTGCGCCCAAATCCTAATTCTTCAAAACCTCGAGCGAAAAACGCTGCACCCAAAATCCCAAATTTCCAAAATCCCGAGCAAAAACCTGCCCAAAATCCCAATTTCCCAAAATCCCGAGCGAAAAACGCTGCGCCCAAAATCCCGAGGGAAAAACGCTGCGCCCAAAATCCCAATTTCCCAAAATCCCGATCGAAAAACGAAGCGCTCAAAATCCCAATGTCCCGGTAAAATCATTTCCCAAAATCCCAACTTCCCAAAATCCCGAGCGAAAAATGCTGCGCCCAAAATCTCAATTTGCCGGTAATATCCGAATTTCTCAAAATCCCAATTTCCCAGACACCGAGCAAAAAACGCTGCGCTTAAAATCCCAATTTCCCGGGTTATATCCGAATTTCCCAAAATCCCAATTTTTAAAATCCCAAGCAAAAAACGCTGCGCCCAAAATCCCAATTTCCCAAAACCCCGAGCGAAAAACGCTGCGCCCAAAATTCCAATCCCAAAATCCCGAGCGAAAAACGCTGCGCCCAAAATCCCAATTTCCCAAAACCCCGAGCGAAAAACGCTGCGCCAAAAATCCCAACGTTCAGGGTAATATCCGAATTTCCCAAAATCCCATTTTCCCAATATTCCAGCGAAAACGTTGCCCCCAAAATCCAGTTTTCCTAATATTCAATTTCCCAAAATCCCAATTTCCCAAAATCCCGGCCAAACGCTGCGCCCAAAATCCCAATTTCCCAAAATCCCGAGCGAAAACGCTGACTCCAAAACCCCAATTTCCCGGGTAATATCCGAATTTCCCAAAATCCCCAAAATTCCGAAAAACGCTGCGCCCAAAATCCCAATTTCCCTCGAATTTCCCAAAATCCCAATTTCCCAAAATCCGAGCGAAAAACCCTGCGCCCACCAAAATGAGCGAAAAACGCTGCACCCAAAATCCCAAATTCCCAAAATCCCGAGCGAAAAACGCTGCTCCCAAAATCCCATTTCCCGGGAATATCCGAATTTCCCAAAATCCCAATTTCCAATATCTCCAGCGGAAAACGCTGCTCCCAAAATCCTAGTTTCCCGGCGTAATATCCCAATTTCCCAAAATCCCAATTTCCCAAAATCCCGAGCAAAAATGCTGCGCCAAATCCAATTTTCCTAAATCCTTCCAAAATCCATTCAGAAACCTGCGCCCAAATCCCAATTTACCGAGAAAACTGCACCCAAATCACAATTTCCCAAATCCCGCGCAAAAACGCTGCGCCCAAATCCAATTTCCCGGTATATCCGAATTTCCAAAATACCAATTTCTCAATATCCCCAGCGAAAACGCTGCCCAAAATCCCAATTTCCCGCTTATATCAATTTCCCAAAATGCCAATTTCCCAAAATCCGAGCGAAACGCTGCGCCCAAATCTTTCACGGATCCAATCCAAATTCCCAAAATCCCGAGCGAAAAACGTTGCGCCCAAATCCCAATTTCCCCGGGTAAATATCCCAATTTCCCAAAATACCAATTTCTAATATCCCAGCACCTCCTATCCCATCGGATGCATCTTAACGGATCCATCCATTTATCGAGCATCGCCAATCCATTCCTCACCCCGAGGTGATTTATCGGAACTACATCTTTATGAGGATGCGCCCACAAGAGTCGCCAAAATCCCAATTTCCAAAATCCCATCGAAAAACGCTGCGCTCAAAATCCCAATTTCCCGGGAAAATCCAATTTCTCAAAATCCAAATTTCCCAGACACCGAGCAAAAAACGCTGCGCTTAAAATGCCAATTTCCCGGGTTATATCCGAATTTCCCAAAATCCCAATTTCCCAATTTCCCGAGCGAAAAACGTTGCGCCCAAATCCCAATTTCCCGTATATCCGAATTTCCCAAAATCCCAATTTCCAAAATCTGAGCAAAAAACGCTGCGCCCAAAATCCAATTCCCAACCCCCGAGCGAAACGTCACCCAAAATCCCAAATTTCCCAAAATCCCGCGCAACCTCCCATCCTTTCCTATATCCAATTTCCCAAAATCCCAATTTCCAAATCCCCCCCCCCCCCAGGGAAAACGTGCACCAAAATCCTAATTTCCGGGTCTTTTGATTTTAAAAAACGCTGGCCCAAAATCCAATTTCCCAAAACCCGAGCGAAAAACGCTGCCCGCCCAAAATCCCGAGAAAAACGCTGCGCCCAAAATCCCAATTTCCCAAAATCCATCGAAAACGTGCCAATCCAATTTCCCAAATCCCACGAAAAACGCTGCGCTCAAAATCCCAATTTCCCGGGTAAAATACAATTTCCCAAAACCCCAATTTCCCAGAATACCGAGCAAAAACGCTGTGCCCAAAATCTCAATTTCCCGGGTTTATATCCGAATTTCTCAAAATCCCAATTTCCCAATATCCCCAGCGAAAAACGCTGCGCCCAAAATCCCAATTTCCCAAAACCCCGAGCGAAAAACGCTGCGCCCAAAATTCCAATCCCAAAATCCCGAGCGAAAAACGCTGCGCCAAAAATCCCAATTTCCCGGGTAATATCCGAATTTCCCAAAATCCCATTTTCCCAATATTCCCAGCGGAAAACGTTGCACCCAAAATCCCAGTTTCCCGGGTAATATTCCAATTTCCCAAAATCCCAATTTCCCAAAATCCCGAGCGACAAACGCTGCGCCCAAAATCCCAATTTCCCAAAATCCCGAGCGAAAAACGCTGAGTCCAAAACCCCAATTTCCCGGGTAATATCCGAATTTCCCAAAATCCCAATTTCCGAAAATTCCGAGCAAAAAACGCTGCGCCCAAAATCCCAATTTCCCGGGTAATATCCCAATTTCCCAAAATCCCGAGCGAAAAAACCCTGCACCCAAAATCCCGAGCGAAAAACGCTGCGCCCAAAATCCCAAAGTCCCAAAATTCCCAGCGAAAAACGCTGCTCGCAAAATCCCATTTCCCGGGTAATATCCGAATTTGCCAAAATCCCAATTTCCCAATATCTCCAGCGGAAAACGCTGCTCGCAAAATCCCATTTCCCGGGTAATATCCCAATTTCCCAAAATCCCAATTTCCCAAATTCCCGAGCAAATAATGCTGCGCCCAAAATCCCAATTTTCCTAGTAATATCCGAATTTCCCAAAATCCCAATTTCCCAAAATCCCGATCGAAAAACGCTGCGCTCAAAATCCCAATTTCCCGGGTAAAATCCAATTTCCCAAAACCACAATTTCCCAGAAAACCGAGCAAAAACGCTGTGCCCAAAATCTCAATTTCCCGGGTTTATATCCGAATTTCCCAAAATCCCAATTTCTCAATATCCCAGCGAAAAACGCTGCGCCCAAAATCCCAATTTCCCGGGTTATATCCAAATTTCCCAAAATGCCAATTTCCCAAAATCCTGAGCGAAAAACGCTGCGCCCAAAATCCCAATTTCCCAAAACCCCGAGCGAAAAACGCTGCACCCAAAATCACAAATTCCCAAAATGCCGCGCGAAAAACGCTGCGCCCAAAATCCCAATTTCCCGGGTAATATCCGAATTTCCCAAAATACCAATTACTCAATATCCCCAGCGGAAAACGCTGCACCCAAAATCCTAATTTCCCGCGTAATATCTGAATTTCCCAAAATCCCAATTTCCCAAAATTCCGAGCGAAAACGCTGCGCCCAGAATTCCAAAGTCCCAAAATCCTCAGCGAAAAACGCTGCGCCCAAAATCCCAATTTAACGGGTAATATCCGAATTTCCCAAAATCCCAATTTCCGAAAATCTCGAGCAAAAAACGCTGCGCCCAAATCCTAATTCCTCAAAACCCCGAGCGAAAAACGCTGCACCCAAAATCCCAAATTTCCAAAATCCCGAGCAAAAAACGCTGAGCCCAAAATCCCAATTTCCCAAAATCCCGAGCGAAAAACGCTGCGCCCAAAATCCCGAGGGAAAAACGCTGCGCCCAAAATCCCAATTTCCCAAAATCTCGATCGAAAAACGCTGCGCTCAAAATCCCAATTTCCCGGGTAAAATCCAATTTCCCAAAACCCCAATTTCCCAGAATACCGAGCAAAAACGCTGTGCCCAAAATCTCAATTTCCCGGGTTTATATCCGAATTTCTCAAAATCCCAATTTCCCAATATCCCCAGCGAAAAACGCTGCGCCCAAAATCCCAATTTCCCGGGTTATATCCGAATTTCCCAAAATGCCAATTTCCCAAAATCCTGAGCGAAAAACGCTGCGCCCAAAATCCCAATTTCCCAAAACCCCGAGCGAAAAACGCTGCACCCAAAATCACAAATTCCCAAAATCCCGCGCGAAAAACGCTGCGCCCAAAATCCCAATTTCCCGGGTAATATCCGAATTTCCCAAAATACCAATTACTCAATATCCCCAGCGGAAAACGCTGCACTCAAAATCCTAATTTCCCGGGTTATATCCGAATTTCGCAAAATGCCAATTTCCCAAAATCCTGAGCGAAAAACGCTGCGCCCAAAATCCCAATTTCCCAAAACCCCGAGCGAAAAACGCTGCACCCAAAATCACAAATTCCCAAAATCCCGCGCGAAAAACGCTGCGCCCAAAATCCCAATTTCCCGGGTAATATCCGAATTTCCCAAAATACCAATTACTCAATATCCCCAGCGGAAAACGCTGCGCCCAAAATCCCAATTTCCCGGGTAATATCCGAATTTTCCAAAATACCAATTACTCAATATCCCCAGCGGAAAACGCTGCACCCAAAATCCTAATTTCCCGCGTAATATCTGAATTTCCCAAAATCCCAATTTCCCAAAATTCCGAGCGAAAACGCTGCGCCCAAAATCCGCAAGTCCCAAAATCCTGAGAGAAAAACGCTGCGCCCAAAATCCCAATTTAACGGGTAATATCCGAATTTCCCAAAATCCCAATTTCCGAACATCTCGAGCAAAAAACGCTGCGCCCAAAATCCTAATTCCTCAAATCCCCGAGCGAAAAACGCTGCACCCAAAATCCCAAATTTCCAAGATCCCGAGCAAAAAACGCGGAGCCCAAAATCCCAATTTCCCGAGCGAAAAACGCTGCGCCCAAAATCCCAATTTCCCGGGTAATATCCGAATTTCCCAAAACCCCAATTTTCCGGGTAATACCTATCCGCGGATTTTGGGAGAAACCTCTTCAGTACATGGGCGGATTTTCATATACATTTGGTGTTTTAGTGTTCTTCTTGGTTTCCGCATAATAATTGTTCAAAGTTTCGCATTATTTTAGTATCAAAAGAAAAAAACCGGTTCTGCTCTGATACCACTAGATCTCAAGTTTCGTTTTACCGACAACAATTGGACTGTCTATTCACTACAGAAACAATAATCGACAGTTTTTTATTAAACATGCATATGCGCAATACACCAGGGTGCGACCGGATACCAAAAACTGATATACATAGTACTAAACCACCACAAGACGTCAGAGCCCCCTCGGGCTCGAGCGTCAAGCTCCTATAGCTGAGTGGTGATGGCATACGCCTCCCACTCCAGTCACTGGAGTTCGAATCCTAGCATAAAAGTTGGTCTCAGGGGAAATAGAAAATATTCATGTGAGAAAGGCTTAAATCATATTACTGTTTGAATTACTGGATGAGCGCACTAATTATGGGTTTTTTCATAAATTAATAGCCTATCACTCAAAAATTACCACAAGTTAGTTTAAGTCCGAAGCGCTCGTTTGCCGAACACCCCGGGTTTTATTAAAAGGATAAACCACATTTACATCAACGAAAGCAATTATATAAACCAAAGAAGGCAACAACATATTATCATAACATAACAAAGGTCCTTGAAAATTACCCATTATTCTACTCTGCTTGCAAGGATATTATTCAGAGCAAATATGTTAAAAAGCACACAAGAAACCTAGTTTCAAAACAAACTACAAATCAGGTACGCTGAGAAAAAGACATTCGAAAACCCAGCATGCTATCATTCTGTCGGGTTATTGTTCCAAAAACCTTAAAAAAACATTCTTCTTTTAGATACAGCTTAAGTTTGCACAAATTTCTATAAACATTTTCCTGAAAAACATCAACAACACAGACATTTTCATTGTTAAACTCGAGTTTACATCGAGCACTCCATATTGCCAATTGTGCATGTTGGACGATGAAATTAAAAGCTATTCTCTTTAATGGGTCGTGAATATTTCGTCCCAAAATTAAATCCGAAATCGTTATTTCATTTACTCCAGCTACCTGTTGCAAAACGGGAGTAATGAAAAAACTAATTTCTTGCGCCCGCAAACAATAAATAAACACATGAACATTATCCTCCCGCACTTCAATTCCATCCAAATAACAAAACGAACATATATTTGTCCCATCTGTAAAATGACTAGTGCGGTGATTAGTATACAATGACTTGTGTCTTAACCTAAAATGGACGTCTCGCGCAGAGCCGTCAACATATTTCGCTTTTGCCCATATCCATGATCGCTCGACAAAAATAGGTTCAACTCCTAGCTCGTCTCGCCAAAAAACATGTTTAGGATGCATGAGTCCCTTATACACAGCGTGTATCCACATTTTATACAATTTATTTGCCGACACTGTTTTTAAGGATAACTTTTCGCCAAAAAACCAACAAAAATTTCCATCCATTTTAAAAGATGACTCAATCATTGCAATCCGTATCTCTTTATATAACTCCGGTACATCAATGCGTCTCAGTTGACGTTTAGTCGAAAACTGAACTTGCCGAAAGAAATGTTCGAAACATCTCTTCCAACTCACAACTTCGGTACCTCTTAATATTCGAATATAAAACATTAAACGATTCACTTTCAGTCTGACAAAAATATTTGGGAAATTTATCCCGCCGTGACTAGGTTGTAAAAACAGGATATCCCTTCTAATAATACTAGCGGTGGACGGGTACCACAACCACTTATAAACCACATTGATAGTTTCCTTCACTAGTTGCTCAGGGGGTGTTACTAATTTTATCAAATAATTAAACATACACAAAAAATAAATGTGAACAAGATGGATTTTTCCAAAAACAGAGATACCTCGGGGCGGTATTCGCTGTTCAAGCACTCAAAAATTACCACAAACATACAGTTTTTAATTACATATATTTCCACAAATAACTGAAATTTAAGCAAAAACTAGAATAAAGTATCTAAAGTAGCATTCAGATACCAGAACGTAACTCACAATTCTTCCCTCCGTGGCCTATATTAAAAGTGTTTTCGAGACAAAGCTTAACACTTTAACAATGAAACCTATTCCATTATTCTGTTTTATGTAACGTTACGTTCAGTTGCAATATTTGTTTGGCCCGTCTTACTTTTACGGTCGGGCATCCAGTTTTTGTAAGATACTACAAAATAGAGGTGTATGTAGCTTAGGATTTAAGGCTATTGTTTCGCTTAAGCTTAGTTTTGACTTATCTTCACGTTAACTGCAACGTAAAGTACAAAGTAGCCGGCATGCAACCAGAAGCCTAGCCAGAATTTTGGAATGGGAGCTACGTTCTGAAAAAAATTTCGAATGGGAAGTTACACTTGTTCTCAACTGAATTAATCGCCTTAAGATTGAAGCAAATATAAAACTGGTTTCCACAGTGAATGTAGTTTCAGTTACTTGAGTTCTAACTAATAGATATGCATGCAGATAATCAATAAAATTGTTAACTTGGCAGCTCACTTATTACGGCATATACCTTTTTTGACCTCCTATTCTTGTCGTTACCAGCCTGCTATCCAATCAATATACTTACCTTATTTAAAACTTTAAAGTGGTTTACATAACACAATTATGACACAATAAAGATATAAAAGTAAGTCAATCTAAGTCAATTAGTTTCATCTTTTCAAATTTTTAAACAAATATCCGGCAAGAAAAAATACCGGAGCCGGATGCCGATTTTTTGCCGGAGCCGGATACCCGGTCTCACCCTGCAATACACATCGTTTAAAATGTACACTGGTCAGAGAATTTTAACAAATATAACCGGTCCCAAAACTACTACAGCACCGAGTAATACAAGTACAAGTTCTCAGTTTTGCCAATCTGTCATGGTGCAACCGGAGGTGAAAAATACCGGAGCCGGATGTCAACGAAACTTGCTGGAACCATAGGTGAGGCGGAATTAGGTAGTAAAAATGATGGTTAATTAGTTAATTTTACCCAAAATCTGCAATGTTTTTAAGTTGTTGTTTTTACTTTAATTTTCTGCCAAATTTCGGAAATTCTTTGCTTAAAATTGTGACAAAAGTGAAACGAAACGCGCAAAACAGATAAATTTTGTAAAATTATGCAAAATTTTACTACCGAAATTGCCGGAACCTACGGCAAAAATAACAAGAGCCGGAGCCAGACCTCCGGTTGTACACTGCAATCTGTTTATTTCCAAGCGAAAAAAGAAAGATAATGCAACATGCACTATATCATTAGGAAATCAGATAACTTCAGAGGATAAGTGAGCGACACTTAAATTTCTTTCACTTCAGTTTGCTGGCTACTGAATCTTCTCTAACTAATGCGTCCATCTCCATCTACCTTAAAAGTCACATAGCACACCCATGTTATTCCGAAAAAAAGGTAAGTGACCGACACTGAAGCTTCCTTCGCTTCAATGTGCTACGTACTGAAGCTTCCCTGGCTAGTGCGTCCACCTTCCATCTACCTTAAAAGTCATATGGCACTCCCAGGTTATTCCGAAAGTTGCATCAGAATCCAATCGTCAATGCAAATTCCACTTAAAAACAAAAAGGCGTCCATGTGCCAAATAATCACGTCGTAACAGTTGCAGCGTGGGCGTTGTGGTCGAATAAATTCCAGTAATCAAAGGAAAGCAAAATACGTCGCAAACAGCGGCAAATTTGTTCACAACCGCTTCGCTTGTTTGTTTTTGCTTTCCAAAAGTTTGAGTTTGTGTTTGGTTTTCGATTCGATGCGCTTCTGAATAATCATTCGCCAGTCATTATCGTCCGACCCGCTTTTGTTGTCTTTGAACGGTTTTGGTTCAACCAATGGACATCTATCACTGTCTTTCGATGATAGTGGATTGCTCAACAACCGAGTTGCTCGCACCAGAACATCAAGCATATCTAGCCGTTGCGATATGTTATAAGAGGCCGAATAAAACTCTCCTGCAATGACAAAGAGCATTCTGTAATCATATGAAGCATTAATTGAGGCAAACAACTATTTAGTTCAAGTTAATCTGCTATAATATGCAATGCTTTCAACTAAACTTTACCACAACATGCAATAAAATTACTCGTCGCTTTTCGAAACGTAATATTCCTACAAAAACGTGTCCCCATTTGCAATTAAAAAACTAAACTGTGTGCGAAGATATAAGCTTCTCACACTCTCTTATTCAAAAGTTACAAAACTTCTCATTCTCTTATTCAATAGTTACAAAACCTTTACACCTGAGCTGCGAAAGTGTACATCCTTAAAAATTCAAAAGCAGTTAGTTACGCATTTTCGTCTGCTTTGTTTTCAGTAATGACTATTTCTGAACTAACTTGAAAGATACATCGCACATGGCACAGGAGCGTCGTTAGCATCAGTCGTTGCTCGGCAAAACCTGGCAGCGGAAACCGGTCTTCGGTATGCAGTAAAATTTGAAATAATTCCAATGCGATATAATCAAAACCAACCGTCCGATTTTTGATCAAATTTCCAAGCGCTTCACAACGAATGCATTGCATCTCGTATATAAAATGGACGCTGAGACTAAAATAAAACATATTGAAACCAGTCGTAGTGGGACTACATTTCTTGAGCGAAGCTCGAACACACGTAAGCAATTAAGCTAATATGCAAATTAGGTATTAGCTAACAATTCGATTATCGGTTTTGAGGGTATTTGTATCATGCATCTTTATATCCTCAAATCATATTTTACGCTACGCATGAGTTCGTGTGCGCAACGGCAAATACTCGCCATCCGGCTCCGGTATTCAACATTATTACGGGATGTATATCGGGGAAAATTATAACATGTGTAATGTAAGCGACATTAAACTATTTTTGAAACTTAAATAACAATTTTTCGCTGTCACTTTAGTTCGACATGACAGAACTTACTATAGTAACTAAAGATACAGTTAATGCCTAGATCCTTGTAGCGACCAAATTACAACAAATTGTAGCAATTAATACTAAAATAGAATGATTTAAGATTTATTTTTGTCTTAATTGCACCTAAATACCCAACTCAGCTCAGACACATCTTGATTAAATACCCAAATTCTCAGATTCATATAGCACTAATCGCCAGTTCTAATGATATGTATTGAAACTTCCGAATTTTTGCATTAGCTCGCCAGTTATTGATACGAAAGTTACAGTTACAAGACCTATCACCGACTGGTGATAGGTGCTACTCACATTTGAGAATACGAGTACACGTAAAAAAACTATTCGGAAAACTAAAAACGCATGTTACCAGAGTTAGCCCAAGTGGCGTTCATTGTTACCAATGACTTAAGCAATAACTTTCGCATCGAAATAGATTCAGAAATATATCGCATTACACACAGCGAAATGTAACTTTTCCTGTTTGAGTTAGCGCTTGAGAATTTATTGACATGTGAATATGTTAAAGTAGGTCTATGGCAAACAGGAAATTCTGAGCTTACCAAGTTGACAATAACAGGAAATTCTGAGCTTAGCAAGTTGACAATATCCGTTGCGCTTTTACAGTGGATCAAAACTTCCATAACAACGCTGTCGGTCGACCAAGTAAGGCATCCTACAGCAATATGGCATACCGAAATATTTCGATAAGACATCATGCAACTATTCTAATTTATATGCTGGAGTTTCCCAAATGGGGAGCGGGTTTCACCCCCACATTCGACCGTCGCCGCAGGTATTTCTAGCCCGATTGCAAACACAGATATTATCTACAATTTCTACTAATGCCAAGCATGAATTGTAAGTCAAAGTACGCTACTTAAACCACCTTGCCTCCCCCGCATTTCACCTACCGCGCTGCTATTTCCAAAAATCGACACCTAACTGCAGTATTCTACATTACCGGATACTTATAGCTAAAAAGTAATCTCATAACTCTATATTGCAAGTTTATTTGCGACCAAAATTACAGCATTACCCCGTGAATTGCATACTAGCTTAATTGACAAGACAAAATTAACTTTAAATTATTTCAATAATTATTAGGGTTACTGAAGATTTTTGGGTGCGAAGAATCTGAATAAATTGTTTACAAACCTCTAAAACCGATAATTAAGTAATTAGTTAATATATAATTTGGATATAAGCATACGTAATTGATAAGCCTAAATGAGGCGTTTTACAATGTTTCACTAATTATTAGGGTTACAAACAATCTAATTTCACCAATGATGGGTTTTTGGGCGCGAGGAATCTGAATAAATTGCCTACAAACCCTCAAAACCGAGAACCGAATAGTAAGCTAATAGTTAATTTGCATATTAGCTTAATTGACAACACAAAACTACGGCTTTTTAAATTTTTTCAATAATTATTAGGGTGACTGAAGGGTTTTTGGGTGCCAGGAATCTGAATAAATTGTTTACAAACCTCTAAAACCGATAATTGAGTAATCAGTTAATAGATAATTTGGATATAAGCATAATTGATAAGCCTAAATTAGGCGTTTTACAATGTTTCACTGGCACCAAATGTGAGCAGAACATGACCGCACTACTGCAATATAAAGAGTATATTCAGTGTGAAGTGACAACTGTGTCGTGTTAAAAATTGTAGCATTGCACGCTCAGTACATATTGAGGAACTCGCACACACCTGAACACCCCTGTGTCACTCACCAATTTTAAATCAACGCAAAGGAAACTAAATCGAAGCAATTTGTATGCACTCGAACAGTCCACCGAGATAATCAATCCGATGTTCAAACAATTCAGTCCAAACGAATTTGCAGACGTATGAACAATGCGAGACAACACTGCAAACTCCAAACAATTGACTATAAATATCTTTTAAGAATGCGCACGTATTACCATAGAAACTAGCTGATTATCTGTTGTATAAACCGGGTTTACTTACAATTTGCCGCATGCGCACAAGGTCAATTATGTTGAAACTGAAACCTAAGCGACACCGAAGTTGAGCAGGTATGGGCGGTCTCGGTCTCGGCAAGTCTCGGGATCTGGCTGGTCTCGGTGTAGGTCTCGCATTTTTCAGTCTCGGAGGTTTGCAAACAGAGACCAAAGAGGTAAAAAAGCCATAAGTTATCACAAAAACACAGACAGCGAACGATTGCGGAGCACCGCTATTTGGTTATACAGCGATTTGAGAACCAGAATGACCCCCGTTTACCTAAAATTCTATTTGTGAAAAGAAAAGGAAACCCAAAACACTAGAAGCCAGTCGGTTTGCTCGTGAGCAAAAACAACACTATGTCCCGAGCCTGTTCGAAGGGTATGGCCGAGCCTGTTCGAAGGGTATGGCGGCAGTAGCCATGTGAAAATTAAAGTAAAAAATAAATTTTGACTGCGATTTATTAGTTTAATTGTATGAAGCGGCAATTCAAAGCAGACAAAGACATTAAAAAGTTTTGTTAAAAAATCTTATATGTATTTTTTACTTTCGGTAACAGTTAAAAATTGACAAAGGTCAGAAGTCTCGGTTCCTACGTAAATTGACATAGAAACTACTTAGTAGACCAGGGTGGAACCGAATCTACGGCTTGACCGAATCCGAATCAATTGCTAATTCGCCGAATCCAAATCCGAATCTTGCATGTTGCAAATTTCAGTTATATCTATAATTTGTTTCAGAATATCAACGCAATACCAGCCGCAAAACTTTCAAACGTTAATATATTTCGTGCCCGACCTTAGTTTTGCGATTTGTGACCTGAAACAAAAATTTCTTATTAATATAACAAGATATTTAAAATTTTTATTGTTTAAAACGGAAAAAACATACTGCCGAACACTGTTGGATTCGGCTTTTTCGCAACCGAATCCGAACCACAAGTTTTTGCCGAATCCTATATAATCCGAATCTTTGTTGCCACCCTGCCGTAGACGCAATGGTAAATTACCGCTCTTTTGAAGCTAGTCTGCAGCGTACGTGTCGACAATGACATATAATGGACGACAAAATTAGTAGGAGAGGGAGCTTCGTGGTGATATGGGAAAACGGTTACGTAAGGATCCACGTTCGATGCTTGCTCTGTAGGACTGCGTTTCTAGCTGTCGATTAAAGGTCTGAAGCCTCGGTTCCTATGTAAACTGACATGGAAACTACTCCATAGACGCAAAATTAATTGCCGCGCTTTGGAACCAGTATTCAATCTTGGGCGTTCTCAGTCCAAAAAGCGAGACCGAGACGAAACCTACCGAAGCAGCGACTTTTGGTCTCGGTCTCGCGTCAATTTTTTACCGTTACCGAAATTAAAAATAAGATTTTTTTAACAAAACTTTTGAATTCAGGTGGCTACTGTCACCATCAAGGTTTGTTTTGAGTCCACGAGTGAGTCTGGACTCACAATGTTCTCAACGGGACGCAAAACTCTGAGTTGGATGCACTGTGGACTCAGCACGCTAAATTTTCCCTAAACCGGAATGAAGGAATTTATTTTTAAACGTAGAGGATAACCAACCGTACTTGCTACAGCTCTAGCTAAAATTTCTGGTGTGCACCTCTGTATTCAAATCGATTACAGCCCACGCTGAGATTCGAGCTATGAGGCATCCCTAGGCTTATGCTTACATGGACTTGGATCTAAAATATTCCTAGCTGTCAAATAATTTCATTGAATAATTTCATTGACACCGTAAATGTTTTCCTCAATCGCTCTAACGGCATTTTCAATTTCCGTGTTGTTAATTCCAACGGCGGATTATCGTAAATGAGTTCCGGATCATCTGCACTGTTCGTCTGAATTCGAAACCGAACCTTTGTTGCCACTTTGCGCTAAGGATAATATAAATTGCACGGACGCACAGACCTTCCTTGCAAACGAACTCAAAAAAATTCGCTGGACGCAGGATGGACCCAGATTCGATTTTGAAACAATACATTGGTCGCCAACACTTCGAACAGGCTCGGGACAAATCACATTGTCTAAAAACACACTCGGCACAATCCCTAATTCTGCGCTAGTGTTGTTTTTGCTCCCGGGCAAGTGGAACAGACTGGAAAATTCTTTAAACATAGCGTGACATTATAAATGCGGATGACCCATAATTTTTTTAAACAATTCCTTAAATGTTTTAAACTCGAAAACGAAACTATTTGTGCTTTGTCACAATAAAATTCTAGGATTTTGGGTTTGCTTGCAAAAATAGAATTTTGGGTAAACAGAGGCGTCATTCTGTTTTTCAAATCGCGCTATAACCAAATGGCGTTGCTCCACAGTCGTTCGATGTCTGTGTTGGTAGGAGAAATGCACAACTACTGACGGTCCACAGCTGCGATCTAAGAAAAAAATTTTGATTTATTGTCGCTTTTCACCTCTTTGGCCTCGGTTTGCACGCACTACTGGAATACATAGTATACATTCAGTGTAAAGTGATAATTCCGTCGTATTACAAAATTCTAGCATTACATATTCAATGCATTTAAAAGTAACTGGCACACACTTGACCAGCTTTGCGCCATTCACGAATTCAAACTTAACGCAAAGAAAATCCGACCCAAATAATTCATAACCAATTTAACAGTCCACCAAGATAGTACACTACGATTTTCATGCCACTGAATCCAAACGAATGTGTAGATGTATCAACAATAATGCAGAAAATTCCAATTAATATAATGCAAATTTAGTTTTCAAGGATGCGCACTTATTACTACACTAGCTAGATAATTAACTTTTGCAGAATATACCAGTTAAATTTGTTAATACGTACCAAGATTTTCCACTTTACGACTCGCCAATGAAAACACGTAGCAAGATTAGATTTTAATATTAAATCTCAAAGAAATGTAGATTTCAGGCACGTTGCATAAAAATTTGGTGTTTTAAAGTATACACCTTAACTTTTCCCAGGATATTTGGATTTCGCAAGGAAATTGGCGAATGACCCGTGATACTGCTAGTTTGGAAAATTGGGATGTTACCCTGGAAGTTAGGATTTGGAGAAATTGGAATATTACCCGGGAAATTAGGATTTTGGAAAATTGGGATATTACCCGGGTTGTTGCGATTTTGGGAAACTGGGATATTACCGGGGAAATTAGGATTTTGGGAAATTGTGATATTACCCCGGAAATTGGGAGAAACCTGTTCTGTACAAGGACCTAAAATCTAATCTTGTTTCATGGCTTTGGGTTTGGATGCTTGTACGTATTATCATTAAAGAGTCGAAAAGTGGAATATCTTGTTAATTATTAACAAAACTTAACTTGTATAGTCTGCAACAGATAATTATCTAGCTACTATATTAATAAGTGCGCATCCTTGAAAAGTTAATTCGTATTAAATTAATTGGAGTTTGCTGTGTATTATTGTTTATACAGCTACACATTCGTTTGGATTAAGTGGCGTGAAAATCTTAGTGTGGCATCTTGGTGGGGTGTTCAATTGGTATATATTAATTGGACCGGATTTTCTCTGTGTTGAGTTTGATTTGGTGAGTGCCGCAAAGCTGGTCAAGTGTGTGCGAGTTCCTTTAAATCCATTGAATACGTAATGCTAGAATTTTGTAATACGACGGAATTATCACTTTACGCAGAATGTATACTGTGTATTTCAGTAGTGCGGTTATGCTCTGCTTGTCAGTTTAGGTAGGAACCGGGACATCAGACCTTTCCACTAAGCAGCTAGAAAAGCGGGCCTCCGAAGCGGGGATCGAACTCTCAGCCTATGGATCCTTAAGCGAGCACTCTACCGCTGCGCCACGCAGCCCACCTCTCCACCTGCATTTTTCGTCGACTATGTGTAGCCCGTTTGCTGCCAGCTAGCATACAAACAGTGCAGTGCACTACATTGCATGTGCACATAAACGGACGAGCATGTCTCACATGCTTACTTGCCCTTATTTTCAATAAGGTCGTCACTTGACCGTCCATCCTATTTTCGACTGGATCCCCATGTCAGTCTGGGTAGGAACCGTGACTTCAGACCTTTCTACAAAGCAGCTGGAAAAGCGGGCCTCCGGAGCGAGGATCGAACTCTCAGCTACGTATGCTTAAACGAACTGTCTACAACTGCGCCACGCAGCCCGCCTCTCCAACTGTTTCTATTGTCGACTATATGTGTCGACAGAATGCTGCCGGCTAGCATAGTTCACTGCACTATATTGCATGTGCATATATACGTACAGGCATGTCTCACATGCTTACAAGCCTTTATTCTCAACAATCTCGTCTATTGAACCAGAGGAAATTATGATATCGGCCGCGTGGTGTAATGGGTAGCACGCTTGACTCGCGAGCGAGAGGTTCGAGGTTCGATTCCCGGCGTGGCCATATCTTTCGGAGAAATTAAGGGGGGGCACCAATTATATAAGTAGTACTTCCGGGGAAAGGGGTCGTCCGGACCGTGCAGTTCTGACATTAGGTCCCACCGAGACGGGCACTGCAAACAGCAAGCCCATGGATTCGAGTAGTTGGATTCACGGTCCGAGACGACCGCCTGTAAAAAGAGGGATGTCGGTGTGGACGTAAGTGTATGTAATGCAAATGTTGCCATGTCTGCGCTCATATACCGGTTAGTATAGTGGTAGCGTGCTTGGCTCGAGCGCAAGAGGGCCGCGGTTACTTCAAACAGTGGTCGTACAGACCGTTAGTTCCAACACAGCTCACATTCATGGATGTGCGGTATCGGTCTCGGCAAGTCTTGGGATTTGGCTGTCTCGGTTTCGCTTTTTTAGTCTCGGTAATTTGCAAACCGAGACCAAAGAGGTGCAAAAGCGACAAGAAATCGCAAAATTTTTTCTTAGATCGCAGCTTTGGCCCAACAGTACATGCGCCATCGAACGATTGCTGTATCATTCTAGCATAATAAAATGTTTCATATGTTCAGAATTTATAATATTAAACACAAAAATTGCCACTAAACTTTTTAGCAAAAACACACTGACAAACACAGATACAGAAATATAACACGGCACCACGCCAAAGACAATGATAAAATATAGAAAGCTTGCAGTGTCAAAACTACGCATTCAGCTTTTTTCCGTCGCCTCGTCAAAAGACGGAAAAGCGATATGCAATCACAAAAATTTTTCTTGGATCGCAGCTTTGGCACGTCAGTGCTTGCGCATACACCTACCAACGTAGACAACGAACGATTGTGGAGCACCACTACCTGGTTATACAACGATATAAGAAACAGAATGACCCCTTCGGTTACTCAAAATTCTATTTTTGAAAGGAAACCCAAAACATTTAAGGCTCGTGTAAAAAATATGGGTCATCCGCATTTATAACGTCTACGCTATGTTAAAAAATTCTCCAGTCTATTCGGATTGCTCGGGATCAAAAATAACACTGTAGCTTTGAACTAGCGTTGTACCGAGGGTGTTTTGAGACAGTGAAATTTGTCCCGAGCCACGGATCGGCGGTCTCGGTAAGTCTCGGGATTTGGCTGGTCTCGATCTCGGTTTTTGAGTCTCTTTAGATTTAAAACCGAGACAAAATGAGAAAGACATTTGTGTATTTCGCCAACCAGCACCGGTAGCCAACGTTTGCGGACCACAGCCACCTGGTTATATAGCGATTTGCGAAACAGAATGACCCCACGACGGTTATCCAATATTCTTTTATTAAAAGGAAACCCCAGACTTTTTGATATTGTTGTATGTCAGAACACAGATAGTTGTATTTATAGATGGCATTTAAGGAATCGTGTCAAAAAATTAAGTTAAAATTAACGCCAAAATATCGTACTGATAAATGCTAAAAAGCGTGTATAATTGTTTAAATTAAAAAATTATGGGTCATCCGCATTTATAACGTCACGCTATGTTTGAAAATTTTCCATTCTGTTCCACTTGCCCGGGGAGCAAAAACAATACGATAACACAGAGTTAGGGGTTGTACCGAGGGTGTTTTGAGAAGTGTGATTTGTGCCGAGCCTGTTCGAAGGGTAGGCGACCAATGTATTTTTTCAAAATCGGACCCGGGTCCTTCCTGCGTCCAGGCGAATTTTTTTGACTTCGGTTGCAAGGTCTGTGCGTCCGTGCAATTTATATTATCCTTAGCGCAATGCCGTTAGAGCGATTGAGGAAAACATTTAAGGTGTCAATGAAATTATTTGACAGCCAGAAATATTTTAGTTCCAAGTCCATGTAAGCATAAGCCTAGGGATGCCTCATAAGTCGAATCTCAGCGTGGGTTGTAATCGATTTGAATACAGAGGTGCAGACCAAGAATTTTAGCTAGAGCTGTAGCAAGTTCGGTTGGATATCCTGTACGTTTAAAAATAAATTCCTTCATTCCTGTTTAGGCAAAAGCATCGAACGTGGATCGTTACGTAACCGTTTCCCATATCACCACGAAGCTCCCTCTCCTACTAATTTTGTCGTCCATTATATGTCATTGTCGACACGTACGCTGCAGACTAGCTTCCAAAGAGCGGTAATTTACCATTGCGTCTACGGCAGGGTGGCAACAAAGGTTCGGATTATATAGGATTCGGCAAAAACTTGTGGTTCGGATTCGGTTGTGAAAAAGCCGAATGCAATAGCCGAATCCAACAGTGTCCGATAGTATGTTTTTTCAGTTTTAAACAATCAAAATTTTAAATATCTTGTTATATTAATAAGAAATTTTTGTTTCAGGTTACAAATCGCAAAACTAAAGTCGGGCACGAAATATATTAACGTTTGAAAGTTTTGCGGCTGGCATTGCGTTGATATTCTGAAACAAATTATAGATATAACTGAAATTTGCAACATGCCAGATTCGGATTGGATTCGGCGAATTAGCAACTGATTCGGATTCAGTCAAACCGTAGATTCGGTGCCACCCTGGTCTACGAAGTAGTTTCTATGTCAATTTACGTAGGAACCGAGACTTCAGGCTTTTAACCAACAGCTAGCAACGCAGACCTACGAAGCGAGCATCGAACGTGGATCCTTACGTAACCGTTTTCCCGTATCGCCACAAAAGCTCCCTTCTCCAACTAATTTAGTCGCCCATTATATGTCATTGTCGACGCGTACGCCGCAGGCTAGCTTATTACACAATGCGCAATGTATATGAAACATATGCACTAGAACAAGCACGAGCCGCATGCCTGTCAATTTTTAACTGTTACCGAAAATATAAAGATACATATAAGATTTTTTAACAAAAGTTTTTAATATCTTTGTCTGCTTTGAATTGCCGCTTCATACAATTAAACTACTAAATCGCAGCCAAAATTTATTTTTACTTAAATTTTCACATGGCTACTGCCGCCATACCCTTCGAACAGGCTCGGGACATAGTGTTGTTTTTGCTCACGAGTAAACCGACTGGCTTCTCCACAGCTTGAAAATTTCCGCCGGAGGACGTTTCCTGGAGGCAGCTAATTTTGCTGGGGGGGACCGTCTAAATGCTGATGACCCATAATTTTTTAAACGGTGACTTAAATGTTTTAAACGCGAAAATGTGCTGTTTCTCAAATCGCTGTATAACCAAATAGCGGTGCTCCGCAATCATTCGCTGTCTGTGTGGGTAGGTGAAATGCGCAAGTACTTCCGGGCCATAGTGCGATGTAAGGAAAATTTTTGTGATAACTTATGGCTTTTTACCTCTTTGGTCTCGGTTTTCAAATCTCCGAGTCTGAAAAAAATGCGAGACCTACACCGAGACCAGCCAGATCTCCAGACTTGCGAGACCGAGCCGAACATACCTGCTCACCTTCGGTGTCGCTTACGTTTCAGTTTCAATATAATTGACGTGGTACGCATGCGGCAAATTGTAAGTAAACCCGGTTTATACCAGAGATAATCAGCTAGCTTCCATCGTAATACGTGCGCATTCTTAAAAGATATTTATATTCAATTATTTGGAGTTTGCAGGTTGTCTCGCATTGGTCATTTGTCTGCACATTCGTTTGGACTGAACTGTTTGAACATCGGATCGATTATCTCGGTGGACTGTTCAAGTGCATACAAATTGCACCGATCGAGGTTCCTTTGCGTTGATTTATAATTGGTGAGTGGCACAGGGCTGTTCAGGTGTGTACGAGTTCCTCAGTATCTACTGAGCATGCAATGCTACAATTTTTAACACGACAGAATTGTCACTTCACACTGAATATACGCTGTATATGGCAGTAGTGCGGCCATGTCCTGCTCACATTTGGTGCCGCTTAGGTTTAAGTTTCTATATATTTGTCCTGGTGCGCATGCAGCAACTTGTAAATAAAACGGTAATGTTTGTTTATCGCGAAAACAATATCTATAGGTACTCTAAACTGTTCAGTATTGAAACCATGTAGTGAATTAAATAACTGTAAGCATAGGGTATATGCTTGTAATATGTGCATATGCTGCGTGATGCATTGTACTGTAGGCCGTTTGATCGTGCCTAACTAGGATGACACAGGGGCTCGCGGTGAGCGCAATGGTAGACTATCACGCCATGAACACTGCATTTAGTCGGAAATAGGGTGGACGGTCAAGGAACACCCGTGTTAATTTTTGTTTGGCATGTAGACATAAGGTATATGCTCTACAAGCATGTAAGACATGCTTGTTCTATTTCATATGCAAATGCGATGCGATCGGACAATATATTGTACAAGGATGGGCGGTCTCGGTCAAAAAATCGAGACCGAGACCGAGACTCAATCTACCGAGACCGAGACTTTTGGTCTTGGTCAGGGATGTGCAGTCTTGGTGAAAAAAGCGAGGCCGAGACCCAACATACCGAGACTGAGACATTTGGTCTTGGTCTCTGTCAATCTTTATCCGTCACCGAAAATAAAAATAAGATTTTTAAATAAAACTTTTGAATATTTTATCTGCTTTGAATTGCCGCTTCATACAATTAAACTAATAAATCGCAGCCAAAATTTATTTTTAGTTTATTTTTCATATGGCACTGCCGCCATACCCTTCGAACAGGCTCGGGACAAATCGCACTGTATCAAAACACCCTCGGTACAGTACCAAATTCAGAGTTATAGTGTTGTTTTTGCTCACGAGCAAACCGAATAGGCTGGAAAATTGTTTAACGTAGCGCAACCTTCTAAATGCGGATGATCCATAATTTTTTAAACGATGCCTTAAATGTTTTAAACGCGAACATGTAACTATTTGTGTTTTACCACAATATAATCATAGGGTTTTGGGTTTCCTTTCACAAATAGAGTTTTGGGTAAACGGAGGGTCATGCTGTTTCTCAAATCGCTGTATAACCAAATAGCGGTGCTCCGCAATCGTTCGCTGTCTGTGTGGGTAGGTGCAATGCGCAAGTACTTCCGGGCCATAGTGCGATGTATGGAATATTTTTGTGATTACTTATCGCTTTTTTACCTCTTTCGTCTCTGTTTGCAAACCTCCGAGACTGTAAAAATGCGAGACCTACGCCGAGGCCAGCCAAATCCCCAGACTTGACGAAACCGAGACCGCCCATACCTGCTCACCTTCGGTGTCGCTTAGGTTTCAGGTTCAATATAATTGACGTGGTACGCATGCGGCAAATTGTAAGTAAACCCGGTTTATACCACAGATAATCAGCTAGCTTCCATGATAATACGTGCGCATTCTTAAAAGATAGTCAATTATTTGGAGTTTGCAGGTTATCACGCATTGTTCATACGTCTGCACATTCGTTTGGACTGAATTGTTTAAACATCGGATTGATTATCTCGGTGGATTGTTCAAGTGCATACAAATTGCTTCGATCGAGTTTCCTTTGCGTTGATTTAAAATTGGTGAGTGGCGCAGGGTTGTTCGAATGTGTACGAGTTCCTCAGTATCTACTGCGCATGCAATGCTACAATTTTTTAACACGACAGAATTATCACTTCACGCTGAATATACGCTATATATGACAGTAGTGTGGTCATGTCCTGCTCACATTTGATGCTGCTTAGGTTTCAGTTTCTATGTATTTGTCCTGGTGCTCATACAGCAACTTGTAAATAAAACGGTAATGCTTGTTTATCGCGAAAACAATTTATATACTCTGTTAAACGGTTCAGTATTGAAACCCTTGTAGTAGATTAAATAAATATCTGTAAGCATAGTGTATATGCTTGTCCTATATGTGCAAATGCTGATTGATGCATGGCACTGTAGGCCGTTTGATCGTGCCGAACCAGGCTGACACCGGGGCTCGCCGTGAGCACAATGGTAAACTGCCACACTATGAACACTGAATTTAGTCGGAAACAGGGTGGACGGTCAAGGAACACCGTGTGAAATTTTTTGGCATGTAGGCATAAGGTATATGCTCTACAAGCATGTAAGACCTGCTTGTTCTATTGCATATAAACGCATTGCGATCGGATAGTATATTGTACATGAATGGGCAGTCTCGGTCAAAAAACCGAGACCGAGCCTTTTGGTCTTTGTCTCGGTCAATTTATAACCGTCACCGAAAATAAAAATAGAATTTTTAACAAAACTTTTGAATATTTCTATCTGATTTGAATTGCCGCTTCATACAATTAAACTAATAAATCGCTGCCAAAATTTATTTTTTAACTTTATTTTTCATTTGGCTACAGTTGCCGTTCCCTTCGAACAGGCTCGGGACAAATCACACTGTCTCAAACACCCTGGGTGCAATCGCTAATTCAAAAGTATACATAGTGTTGTTTTTGCTGCCGTGCAAACCGAATGGACTGGAAAATTTTTCAACTTAGTGTGACGTTATAAATACGGATAGCCCATTATTTTCAAAACGATGTCTTAAATGTTTTAAACGCGAAAATGCAACTATTTGTGGTTTGTCACAAAATCAAAGTGTTTTGGGTTTCCTTTCAAAACTAGAATTTTGAGTAACCGTAGGGGTCATTCAGTTTCTCAGATCGCTGTATAACCAGATAGCGGTGCTTCAAAATCGTTCGCTGTCTTCGTACCAAGGCTGGGATGTAAGGAAAATTTTTGTGATTGCTTACCGCTTTTTCACATCTTTGGTCTCGGTTTGCAAACCAAGACCAGCCAAATGCCGAGACCGGGACCGAATCCGCCCATCCCTGCTCTCGGTCTCGATTATTTATTAACCGTTACCTTGTAAACAAAAGTTTTGAATATTTTTATCTGCTCTGAATTGCCTTTCATACAATTTAACTAATAAATCGTTAAATCGGCATCAAACTTGATTTTTTACTTTATTTTTCACTTGGCTATTGTCCCCAAACCCTTATAGTAGGCTCGGGACAGGGGGGATGTGCGGTCTCGATCAAAAACCGAGACCCGAGACCGAGACCCGACAGCCGAGACTGGTCTTGGTCTAGGTCAATTTTTGACCGTTACCGGTCATAAAAATAAAAATTTTTTCTAACAAATGTTTTGAATGTTGTTGTACTTTTGTGCCATTCTAGCATAATATAACGTTGCTTTGTAATATTAAAACAAAAATTACCGCAAAATTTTATTTTTAGCAAAAACGCACTCACAAACACTAATACAGAAATATATAACACGACCCCACGTCAACGACGACGATAAAATATAGAACGCTTTCAGGGTCAAAACTACGATTTCAGCTTTTTTCCAACAAAAAGGAATCGTCAATCGCCAGAATATTTAAACTGCACTAATAGTAAACGCTTTTTAGCATTTATCACAACTATATTTTAGCGTTAATTTTATCTTAAAGTTTTGACACAAATCTTTAAATGTCATCTATAAATACAACTATCTGTGTTTTGACACATCAAAAAGTTTGGGGTTTCCTTTTAATAAAAGAATCTTAGATAACAGTCTTGGGATCATTCTGTTTCGCAAATCGCTATATAACCAGGTGGCTGTGGTCCGCAAACGTTGGATATCGGTGCTGGTTGGCGAAATACACAAATGTTGTCTTTCTCATTTGGTCTCGGTTTTAAATCTAAAGAGACTCAAAAACCGAGACCGAGACCAGCCAAATCCCGAGACTTTCCGAGACGGCACCCCCTGGCCGGAACAATCCTTAAACACTTGAATTTTTTTCCCCAAAAAAAGGGAAAAAATGCTTTAAAATCGAAAATGCAACTATTTGTGCTTTGTCACAGTGGAATCAAAGTGTTTTGGGTTTCCTTTCAAAAATCGAATTTTGAATAACCGGACGGGTCATTCTGTTTATCATATCGTTGTATAACCAGGTAGCGGCACTCCTTAATCGTTCGCTGTCTGTGTTGGTAGGTGTAATGCGCAAGCAGTGACGGGCCAAAGCTGCGATCCAAGGAAACTTTTGTGATTGGATATTTCCTTCCCCCCTCCTGGGGGGGCCACTAACCAATTCTCTCCCCGAAAAAAAAGAAAAAGAAGTTACACCACCAAAAACTTCTATCATATTTCTTTCTCATTTATTAGAAAAAAATTTTTTAAAAAAAAAAAAAAAAATCACAAAAAAAAACACTTTATAATACAACAAAAAAAAAACACCAAAAAAAACCAAAAAAACATTTATAAAAAAAAAAAATTTAAAATACACCCTCGAAACCGCAAAAAAAAACCAGACCCCACCCCAAACCACCCCCCTCCCCCGCCCTCGGACCACGAAAGAAACAGCTATAGAGGCGGCCAAGGGGAACAGGGGAAGCCAAAACCCCAAAACGCAAAAAAAACCCCACCCCAACCCGGTTCTCCAACCCCCCACCAGGAACGGCCCCCCCCCGATCTCCCTCCCCCCCCCCCCCCCCCCCCTCCTCCCCCTCCCGGTGTCCAACACACCCACAACAAACACCAAAAAAGCAATCACAAAAATTTTCCTTAGATCGCAGCTTTGTCCCGGAAGTACTCGCGCGTTTCGCCTGCCAACACAGACAGAGCACATTGCCGAGTACCGCTATTTGGTTATACAGCGATTTGAGAAACAGAATGCAACCTCCGGTTACCCAACATTCTACTTTTTGAAAGGAGGTCCCAAAACATTTTGACTATTGTGACAAAGCACAAATAGTTGAATTTTTGCGTTTAAAACATTTATGGCATCGTGCAAAAAATAAGGGCCATCTGCGTTACGTCTACGCTAAGTTAAGAAATTCTTCATACTATTGCTTGGTTAGCCCGGGATCAAAACCAATATACATATATAGCTTTGAGTTATGGTTGTACTTAGGGTATTTTGAGACTTTGGGATTTGCCCCGAGCCTTTTCGACGGGTCTGGGGACAGTAGCCAAGTGAAAAATAAAGTAAAAAGTAAAGATTGGCGGTGATTTATTCGTTTAATTGTATGAAACGGCAATTGCGAGCAGATAAAAATATTCAAAACTTTTGTTAAAAATCTTATTTTTATTTTCGGTACCTAATGGGTAAAAATTGACCGAGGATGGGTCTCGGTCTCGGTCTCGCTTTTTTGACCGAGACCGCCCATCCCTGTTGCACCCCTCCCTCACTAGGCTAGCACCAACTGTTTTAAAAAATGCCCGTCATCCGTCACCTATCAGTGCTTAGAATTTGTTGCTATTTTGTGTTAAATTTTTGGGTCCCGCATTATAACGTCTACGCTATGTCAAAAAATTATCCAGTCTATTCGGTGTGCCCGGGGTCAAAAGCAACACTATAGCTTTGAATTAGGGCTGTACCGAGGGTGTTTAAACAGGAATTTTTCCCGAGCCGAAGGGTATGGGTACAGTAGTCAAGTGAAAAATAAAGTAAGAAATCAAGTTTGGTGCCGATTTATTAGTAAAATTGTATGAAACGGCAATTCAGAGCAGATAAAAATATTCAAACCTTTTATTTACAAAATCTTATTTTATTTTCGGTAACGGTTAAAAATTGACTGGGGCCAAAAGTCTCGGTCTTGGTAAATTGAATCTCGGTCTCGCTTTTTGACCGGGACTGCCCATCCCTGCTGGTTAGTAAAGAAGGTTTGAAGTTCCCAATCGTACCTACCAGACAGACATGGGGGCTACACCATGATCGCATCTTTAAATTGCCGTTCTTTGGTATACTTACATTGCAGATTGTGTTGTAAGCTAGGCTGCAGCGTACTTACATGGGGGTTACTGTGTAGACGCAGTGGTAAGTTGCCGCGCTATGGACGCAGTATCCAGTTGAAATGGTACGTAAACGATATGCATGCCAGTCGTGCTTGTTCATCGAAGCGAAACTACGAGCGACGCTCGGAGTTTCGCGAAGCGTTTTATTTTTGTACTCTGGGGTCGACAGGTGGATGTCCGTCTGTCGTCCGAAAACAATCTCAGGAACGACTAAACCGATTTTGACAAACTTTTTTGTTTAAGTGCCAATTTTCCTGGGGTGTTAACCTCGCATTGGGGTTTTAAATTTATTAGCTACAGGCTAATTTGCGTAATTAGTTGCGCCTAAATTAGGACTTTCTACATTATTTCGCTAATTATTACAGTTACAAGCAATCTAATTTTACATTGCGCATTGTGTAGTAAGCTAGCCTGCAGCGTACGCGTCGACAATGACATATAATGGGCGACATAATTAGGTGGAGAGGGGAGGTTCGTGGCGATATGGGAAACGGTTAGGTAAGAATCCACGTTCGATGCTCGCTTCGTAGGTCTGCGTTGCTAGCTGTTGGTTAAAGGTCTGAAGTCTCGGTTCCTACGTAAACTGACATAGAAACTAGTTCGTAGACCAGGGTAGAACCAAATCTACGGTTTGACCGAATCAGAATCAATTGCTAATTCACCGAATCCAAATCCGAGTCTTGCATGTTGCAAATTTCAGTTATATCTATAATTTGTTTCAGAATATCAACGCAATGCCAGTCGCATAACTTTCAAACGTTAATATATTTCGTGCCCGACCTTAGTTTTTAGATTTGTGACCTGAAACAAAAATTTTTTTAATATAAGATATTTAAAATTTTTATTGTTTGAAACTGAAAGAACATGTTGCCTAACACTGTTTGATTCGGCTTTTTTTACAACCGAATCCGAACCACCAGTTTTTGCCGAATCCGAATCCGAACTTTTGTTGCCACCCTGCCGTAGCCGCAGTGGTAAATTACCGCGCTTTGGAACCAGTATTCTGTTGACATGGGATGAACGGTCACTGAAGGACCTTGATGAAATTTGTGGCATGTAAGCAATAGTAAGCATGTAACACATGCTTGTACTTGTGCGCATGCAAATGAAATGAACATGCACAGTGTATGTTCTGTGCTGACCGGAAGCATTTCGTCGACATATAGTCGACGAGTGAAAAAGTTGGAAAAGCGGGCTGCGTGGTGCAGTGGTAGACCGCTCGCCGTAGCTTGCTCTTCCAACTTTATAGTAAAAAAGTGGAACTTTCCGACCGTATCTGCTTACACTGACATACTTGGGCTACATATGGATACGCTATGTCATGTGATGCATTGCACTGTGTATTGTTGCCGACAGGATACGGTCGTCATAAGGATACGGTCGTCATATATAGTCGACGAAGCAGTTAAAGAGGCCGGCTGCGTGGCGTAGTAGTAGAGCGTTTGCTTAAAGATTCGCAGGCTTGAATCTGTGCACACATCCGTAATCCGCTTTTTCATCTGCACAGTGAAAAGGCGTGAAGCTCCCGTCCAATCGTACTAAGACTGACATAACAAATTATATCTATATATAAAATTACGAAAATTTTCGGTTCCTACAAATTTTCTAGAACATGTTCCGAAAATTCTACCAGAGCCGGAGCTCAAGGCAAATTCTCCGGTTGTAGCTGCCCTTTTTCATACGAGTATATATTTTCAGTATTATCTGAGATCAGTTTTCAAGCATTGATTCCTACTATAAACTCTCGAAAGTCAGAAGTTGACTGTGACCAGTAAAATATTAGAGGTTTGTTTGTATACGTGGCACGGTGCGAACGGAATATCGCATTCAGAAAGAATTTCGATTGAAATCGAGTTTAAATTTTTTATTTGTTTGCAGTTTTGTTGTATTGTATTTTGCTTTGCACCACTGCCGTAATATTTGACTTCTGTTATCAGTGTACATTACGTCATAGTAGCATGCACCATGGTGGCAACAAAATTTTGTAATTCGGCTAAATTTTGTTTCTTAGTCTGATTCGGTTGTGAACAAGCCGTGTTCAAAAGCGAAATCCAACAAAGTTTGGCATTATGTTTTCCTATTTTTATACAATAAAAATTTTAAATAAGTTGTGTACTTTTTGTCTCAGGTTACAAATCCCAGAACTGAAGTCGGGCATGAAATAATTAATTCGTATTTGTTTTGCAGGTCGAAAAGTAATGTTCTAGTTTATTAAGTTGGCACTCTGCTACAAATTATTGATATATCGGAAATTTGCAAAATGCATGGTTCGGATTCGGATCCGGCAAATTATCAAAGGATTTGGATTGGGCAAATTACCAAAGAAACGGATTCGGATTCCGCCAAATCATGGACTCGATGATGCCACCCTGACATTGACAATATGTTCACTTTGAAAGCATTGTTTTGCAATGGCTGACGGGACTGTATGTGCGTATGGAGTGTATGTACTATTCTATTAACAATTTCGGGTTGTGGGACGGAATCATAACACGAAAGAGCCCTTCTTGCTCAAGTGTCACGCTTGTCAGAACTTCACAGTTGGGGCGACTTCTTCCTCAAAGTGCTGCGCATATATACTTAATTTTTCCTTAGTTGAGCTAGATAAATATATTTCAGACAAACTAAAACACGGGAGCCAGGTGTCGAGTTTTCCTCTGGGGTCCGCTACTGTAAGGATGGCGTGAACCCTCTCGCTAACCACCCAATCTCGACTGAAATGTAAGTTTTTTCCTGTCGAACGCATTTTAGATTAATTTTCAGTTACACTGTAATAGATGAGCGTGTAAAGTACGAGCGATGTGGTATGGTTAAATGCAATTTTTCCATAGAACACTAATTTTTAGGTAAAGTTACCCACTACTCCGTCGGTACTCAGCGAATACCCGGTTTGAAGCAGGAAATGACCACACTACTGCAGTTTTACTTAGTACGTACCTATATTATTATGAGTTAAAAGTGCCAAGAAAACTTATGTCGTATTAAGAATTGTAGCATTCATGCACCATGTTTTTAAAGTTGTTGATCGTGGCCGCTTTACATAGTATTAAAACGGAAAGTAGACTTGCATTCTTGTCTGGTTATTGTGGGTATTTTAATCCAAAAATTCGGGGTCCGTGTTTTGGCTTTAAGAAAACCAGGGTCCGGGCTTTTACAACAAAAATTCTGTGCTCGGTATCGCAAAAATATCCGGACTAAAAATTTTATTACAAATGAAAGTATCCAAGCGGTTGCTTTGCAAGTTTCAGGGTTCTACCGGAATTCTTGTTCCGGGCGGAATTCCTGCAAAAAATCAATTCCTGTTAGTGCATTTAAAGATGCAGGAAACGGAATTTTTACGGTTTTGTTACAGATTATTCATAATCTTTTTAATATTGGGCACTTTGTCTTTGTAAAACTGCGATTAGTTCAGTTTTGTTAATAAACTGTTCTAATGTGTTTTTGCAAAACTTGAAAATGAAATAGCTGTAAATTCGCTTAGACCATTTTTGGTAAGTTTTTAAAAAGTTCAGTAGTAATTCGGTGATGAAAGGCAAAATTTCAATATAAGAATCGGTATCGGTATTGGTATCTTCATCGGCAAAAATTTTGATGTCGGCACATCCTTATATATAATTACGAAAATTTCTCTACCAAATATGCGGGATGGGTTGTTCTTCCTGACAGTAATATTTTCAATTTTATTAGAGATCTGTTTTCAAGCTTAGTTTCCAACAGCGCATTGTAGGATTGGAGGTATATATTTACTAGCATCGCTCATATATATATATAAGAACTTGATGTTCGAGTCCGAGGTGCTCCCGCGTCTTCGAGACATTTGATACTGCGCGTGATTCGTGCAAAAATTGGTTTCCTGTTTCAACGTTGTACACAAGAACCTGATTTTTTACAAATTTGTGGTAAATTATAAAAAGTACGAATAGGCGTCGAACAGCATGTATGACTTTGCGTTAGAATCAGATCGCAGTAATTCGTTGATGTAATATATTTGTGATTCATGTTCCTGTCCCTGCCAACAGATGGATTATATGCATATTAATAATTTTTTGCTAAATCATGCGTTTCAGCACAGCCGTAAAAATGCCTTCAATTACACCGTCGATGCAACAGCTGGTGCAAGCCATCACCATTCTGTGCGCAGCGCTGCAACTTCCAAATATTCAGGTGAGTCATGTTGGAGCCGTAGAGCATGTAGTCTACTGTTTCGGTTTTCAGTTTATTCGGGGCCGGTGCCATATGATGCCGCAGACAAGGCCAGAAAAGACATCTCTGCAAAAGCTGAATTATGTTGCAAAAAATGAGGTTGTTCGAATTTTTGTCTGGTTATAACTGGAAACTATTGCTTCATCATGATGCAGTTTAGGATTTAGCTTGAACCCAGGCTTGACGGATTAGCAGCAAACAAAAAAATTTTGTTTGGAAATTTTTTCAACTTGAAAACTTGATTGATTTAACCTGTACTTTAGTGTTTGACAATTTAGTTTGTATTTTGCTTTCTGTTTGGTTAAAATATATAGTTTCTTTTACACTCCGATGTTAACATATGTAGATTATGTAATAGATGCTTACTTGCAAACATATTTTAGGAACCGTGTAGCATGGAGTATCTGCAACAGCTACACGGAGAGCTAATCGACGAGAAAAGGCGCCGCCGCAAAGAATACAGAAGATGGGTCTCGGTGCACGAGTAAGGATTATATTTGTAATTTAGACGCCTAACACTGTAGCTTGCGCATCAAAAGTGTCGACCTAGAGATTATCAAAGTATATATTGCCACGGAATGCAAAGTGAATTCCGGTTACTCTATAAACGTTCTTCGGCGTTTTCTATTTTCTGTTTGGGGATTCTACAGCACTGTCTGCTGCCTTGTATTACCGAAATCAGTAACTCTCAATTCCGTTTTAAAAATGTGGGAACGCAATGAGCAGCATTACTATTGGTGCATGTGTTAATCTTCACTGACAGTTCGTGGAAAAATATTCTAGCGGTAATCTGTATGGTTTTATTCTAGCGAAGTCTCCATCTGTCTCGATGAAGGACCTTCGCCTTATCGAGACATTCTCTCGAATCATCCCACCGGAGTTCCTTCATTGGAAGAAATCGAAGCTCTGAGAACTCTCGCTGAGCAAAGAGCTGAAGAGTTGGTATGTGTATATTATGTAAAGATTTCACATTATCAGCTTTTTGAAAGGGATAAAAAATTGTACCGTTTAATATTTAGCTGAAACCAGAGCATTAAGTGTGGGTCAGTCGGCAACAAGATGTGTTTTACTTATCGCGGAGAATTCCCGACAACTAAATCAGGTGTGATTAACATCTATTTGAAATTGCAGTTATAATATTTCAAGTTTTCAAGTGTAGAAAGCTTCGAAGATGTTCGTTTTACAAATTCTCCTGGCAGGAGTATGAGTTCGTTAATTTTTAGGGTATGAAGAGAGAAGTGCTCGAGCTTATTCGAACAAAGCTGCAAGACTACATAGGCGTAACAGGAGAGCCGGTGACGTTGACCGAGCTTGAACAAGAAATCCTTACGTGGTCCGATAAGGATTACTTCATCTTCACGCCTGAAATGATTCAACGTCTCAACGAATACCACGAAGAGGTATGCATTGTCGTCGGTTGTTTCTTATAAAGTATACATTACTCACTAACTACTACGTATGCTTATATAAAGTTAATGGAGCCGTAGCAATAAATAGAGCGTTGCAGCGGTAACTTTAGTTGCTTTAAAGGATTAATATGAATGTATTTCAGTTTAGAAAAAAGCACGAACTTACACATGACTTTAGAAATTTATTGCAAATAAAACTTTAGTGTTTCGGTTATATCGTTGAAACGCTTTCGCTGACAAAATGAAAAGATCTGAAAAGAAACAGAAAAGCTAGGTATTTCGAGCTAATAGCATTATTCATGAATTAGGTTATATACTACCGACCATTTTAGCTCGATGATACTCGGCGCCTGTTCTGGCTCCAGCGGGAGAAGGCCGACAACCTGGTGGCTCGAATTCGAGAACTGTGGCAGTCCCTAGACGTTTCGGCTAAAATGCGCAGTCGAATTACTCTTATAACACGCGGTAGGTAAAAGTTATTGGTCTTTGATAGTGTTAAAAGCTGAAATACACTATGTCCAGTGATTGGATAGATTGATTTAGGGCTGTTGATTGTAAAACGTACGTTGGGTCAAGCGGCAGTGTATACTTTCTTATCACATATTCTCCTTTAACGCATGTAGAGCTGTGCTACTGTTACGTCCCATAGATTATTCCAGAAAACTGCACCGTCAAGCTGCTTCGCGAAAACCATGACGAGCTCGAACGTTTGGAAAACCTGCCGTGCGAACGCGAAGCAGTCGCGGCCTCCATAGACGAGTGGCTGGTTGAATTTCGGCGGTTGCAACATTTCGAGGTATGCAAATAACAGTGCACGGACTTAGTCATGGAAACACAAATCAATTAAGATGATATATATAAAATTTTTAAGTTGTAAATTGTGTATAAGCAGAAACATATTTTTAATCGTAGGGATATATCGTATCTCGTTATTGACTCGTAATAGAGTGGATCAATTGACTAAGTTCCCGTACACAAACATTTATTTATGTAAAATCCACATTGCATTAAAAGAAGTAAAATGACGCGGTAGAATCTTGAAAATACAGTTTGAATTCGAATTTACAAAGCGCATTGAGTTGTGACTAGGAATTGAGGAATTTGTAGAATCATGTACCAAGTGAACAAAAATTTATAGTGCAAAACGCAAGTAACATACTTAATTGAAGCTAAAATTATATTTTTAAATGAAATTGATGTTCTGCTCACTTTATATAGCACGTTAAACTATTCGTAAATATGTTAACGTTTATGTCAGTTATAAATTCAGGGTTCACTGGCTGACGCAGCTGCACGCAGACGTGGTGGCCCGTCTATTACGAAAAACGAAAAGACCAAATTGGCGTCGCTTAGGCGAATCGCAACGCTAGTAAGTGTTCTAATCATAAAACACAAAATTTCCATTTTAGGTCGATCAAAACTTACACTAACTACAAGGGTATTGCTGCATACGTTGTCATTGTAGAACCAGATCATAAAAGGCTGTTCGATTAATGTACATAAAATTTATTTTGATTTGATGTAAAATTTGTTTTATTTCAGAAAGCAAACAAAGCGATCGCCATGGATAACTCCCATTCCGAAAAACACGACGAGCGATGGGGTGACGGCGACGAAACAATTGCCGACTCCATAAAACGGGCAAACGCCGAATGGGAGGAAGTGAAACGGGCCGACCAGTTCAATCAGGTTGGTATTCTGAAGCTGTCAATAGGGCCTTTATTATGTGTCAGAGTTGTACTAATACATGTTTTGTACTAAATTTAGAACTCGAAATCCAAACAATAAAGAATAAACAACGACGCTAAGAAAAGCGGTATCCCGGCCGTAAAACGTATTATCAGAAAATTTGTTTCAGAAGTTGCTCCGTCCGTTGGCCCAAGAAGTCCTATCGGATACAGATAATCCGCTTCCGAGCTGCCGTTATTGTGCATGCACGCACATTAAGGACGGCTCTCGGCCGTTCAAGGGCGTTGCGGGCCTGCGAGCGCATCAGGGAAAATGCCGCCAACATCCGAGACGTGCCCAACCGTACGGAACAGTCGTAGGCGGCACTCGCGTAACGAGACAGGGCATAACGACATGGCGCATCCCGTTACTCGAGCCACCAGAGTAGCCATTGCCGAAGGCGCCGTTCTGGTATGTAAAACAAACGTTTCAGCAGTAACACAATACGTGTTAGCTGCTTGTTTCTCTCAGATTGTGTATCACTATGTTTCATTTTCTGTGACTAATGCAATATGCGAGTACAAAGTGAAACTTTTCCTAGTACATTTTAAACGTTTTCCACTCATTTGCGAGTTTTCAATTCAGCATGCGGCAGCGGATGCTATTTAAATATTTGGTTTCAATTGTTGTAGACAGGGTGCAACCGTAATTACAATTTACCAGAATCGGAATTTGAAAAAATTATTGAAAACGTAACCGGAATCAGAAAGTGAAAAATACATACCACGGAAAAATTCGTTTGAACTTTCTTTTTTGTATATTTTTCGCGAAATAACCTTAGTTGAAGATACGTGTTTACGTATTCTGCTGTATTTTAAATTTCCATTATCCACGGAAGCGCATTGTAAAGGGTCTGGGCCATATTGGCTGCAAGAGTTATAGACATGTGCAAGCATCCTTAAAATTTCTTGCAGATATGGTTTGATCCGGCCGACCAGGAACTGCGATGGAATTTGACTCTGGACAACGATTTTTAGTAAGTTTTCCATTTTTTTATTATTCTGCACGCTTGTATGCTTTTGCGTCTGTAGCACTTTTGAATATCTTTAAATTAAGGCGTTGTTACACGTGTATAAAAATATTTGTAGCTAGCTCAAAGCTTAGTATACAACACGAATGTACTACTTCTAAGAACATTTATCTGCAAAGAACGCCGTGAAATGATCCCAAAAATGAGTATCGTATGGCGAAAGTTAGCACAAGAGCATATAATTCGCGTTTTTTCACATTGCGCCTTCGCCAGATACGTACCTGTCCATAAGTGCTAATTAATAGCTAGCACTTATGGACGCAAAAATTTGCGGTTTTGGTAGTATATTTCGACTTCCAATACATGTGCGACGTTAAAATTGGTATTAATTAAACTTAAAAAATCTGCAAATTGTAGATAGTTTTTGTGTTTGCAGGGGGGACTAAAAAGTGGAAAGAGGGATTTTAGATCGGAGATCTTGAATGTGGGTGGGCGGCCTCCCCCACTAGAGAAACCTCCGTTCCGGTTATATTAAAACATATTCAGTTTTGCTATATTAGGGTCATAGATATAAGATAGTTGCCGGATCCGGATATTTAGCTGCATATTTCGATAAAAAGTGAGATTTAACCCCACTAATTTAGCATTATACTTTCTTGTTGTCGTAATTTGTTTCTACAAGTGCGATAATTATCCGGAAACGTAGAATACCGGCTTCCGGATTCGGATATCTGATTGTACGCTGAAGTTTACCGAGGTCGAGTTCTGCTAGGTTTGCGGTGTTTGGAATGAATGCAGGTTAGGTGCGTTCTATCTATCTAGATTGCAGCAACTCGCCAGTGTATGCTTCTTGTCATACTGTCTCATAAATTTCTTAAGCACCTATTATAACGAACATTGTAAGATAATTTTGTGTTCGTATTTCTGAAAATGCTTAGTTGGCGTCAATGTTTTATTTCTTGCCTTTTTTGGTCATAACTCCTACAAATTGGAATTGGATAAAATATATTTGCTGTCTGGTCCAGATTGGCTAAAAGTACTGAGTTTTATCTTTTAAGAAAGTTCTAACAGTAACAAATCGCAATAGTTAAAACCAACGACAGTTAATTTTGCATTATTTAAACTTGTAAATGAGAATCCTGTTTAGGATATTGTTTTTCTAGGCAATGTTTCCGGAGGAAGAATCGATCTAGGCAGATTTTTCCGGGCTGGGAGAGGTCTGACGGGGAAATCGGCCTGCTAGATCGGAGTTTCTTATGTTTTAGGCGTTGCCAAAGGAAACAAGGTACATTCGTGTTTCAGCGCTCAATTTACCAGTGTATACAAGGATCATACAGCGAAAATGCACTGTCGTTGATGTTGCGACGACTTGAAGCCGATCTGTTGGATGGCAGTTGGCGTATTAAACGTTCGTATTTTCAGTTGCTCGGTGATTTGTTGTTCAGTATTTCTGGTAAGTTTGTCGTTTGTTAATGTCAGGAACAGACGGTTGTTTTCAAAATTCGAAGTGATATTTTTGAATTTAAGTGGGCTTTTTGAAACATTGTGTGTGAAAACCCTGGTTTCACAAAAATAAAATAGTGTCAGTAGTATGAAACTGGGTGAATAAGCATGTATTAGAAGCATGCGGTTTCGTGGGACACGAATTGCATGTTGTTTGATTTGAACTACGGTATATGGAACAGAAGTTGATAATCGGACGGTTTTGAAACACATTATTTAACGACAGCCAGAAATATTTTATAACCGTCGCCTCGGATTTGAACTTACTTAAGGGACATTTTTGGTGTTCTTTCGTTTTTTTGCTAAAATACCTGCTGAGACGCATATCTTCCCTTTGTTAAAACGCCTAAGCGACAAGATGCGTTAAATGTGTAAATAAACGTGCATTGTCTAGGGAAAATTTTGAAACGTATATGTTTTACGAGAGTTGGTCGAGTTAGACCTGTTTTCTACATCAGTAATCCCACCACGTTTTGCCATTTGCCGTACGAGATTTTATGGCAGTGCGCTAAAAAAACTGATGATTAACTAACAAACAGCTTGGTGATAGGTAATATAACTAGCACCAAACCATAAATATTGGTTCTAGAAAAAGAAAATGAATTATTGTCAGAGGTAAGAAATTTGCTATCATAGAATTCATTTGATGTAGTGGAAAAACGTTCGACCAGGCATAGTCGAAGATGTATGTCGGTTGCGGCACAGCTCTGTCATAGTTGCGCCCCTGATTATAATTGCTAGCGATAACACGGGCGACAATATAAGTTTCGGCTGAAGGCAACAGTCATTTAGTTCAAATGCCGATGTTTGATTGATACGTTATAACGTTGATTTTAGACTGTTGAAGCTGTCAAAGTTCCGCGTGCAATAATGGTATTATTATGTGGCAGGTTTAGTTCTGCGTTGCACAGTTCACATATATCACCACGCCCAAGTGTGATGTTGATGTGTCTAGGACAGCATGCTTTCAATGACTTTGGAGACAAGCGGAATACGGGTTAGTTTGGCGCAAGCGTGGTGTCGAATAGAAATGGGAAAGGCGAACATTCGCATGTAAGATAGAACAGACTTTGCAAAGTTTCGAAATTGAAAAATAATTGTGGGCTTGAGTTTTGTTGCTCGTTGATGATAAGTGTTGTAAATTTTCAACCGCCAAATTTATGTTGGTATTCAGCCGAATTAATTCTGTACGCTGCACTGCATGGATGCCACAGGAAAACATTGAATCTTTCTATGCGCAACGTAACATACTATATATTTTTGGCTTTTCTGTTGTTAACGGTGTACAGTTCAAAGCTTCGCTGTATTAGTTGATGATTTTAGTTTGATCCATACAACATGTGGTACTGTACAATAATTTTCAGACGCCCCTCAGATCACTTTAAACACATGAATTGTTCAAGTATATAGCCGCGCTCAGTGGCACCAGTAATTCCATCTAACGTAATGCGTTATAGGAGTATTTATAGCTCGTATGTTTGTACGGCGAAATGAAGCCGCTAATGAATGAATGGTCTTGGAAGGCCCAGTCGAACTACTGTATCACGCGCTGTGGCTGCGTTGAATGGTAAGCAGGCTTGTGAATTAACACAAGAGGTAACCGGTAGGATGATAAATGGAACTGAATCATGGCGGAATCGAAACTCGAGCTTTATACCGGAATCGGAACTAGGCATTTTCAGAGCACCTACTTTTTACATACCAACTCTATGATATGTATTTTCTGTGTCAAGTTAATATACCTGTTTTTCATACACAATCATGTGATTCATTCGTTGAGACAGGTTAAATCTTTGCGGGCAAATTGGTAAGCAAAATCATATTTTACTGGGCAAAGTGATATCTAGTCGTTTTTACAGCTGTTCGAAATTAATGCGTTGCTAAAAGTGTTTTGGAGCTGCTCGTTGAGAACGTATAAAAGTTAACATTAAAATTTGATGTTCCTGAATTTCACTATTGAATGCCGTAGCAGTTCTCAGGTTTTACGTAGCTATTTAGTTTTGACAGTAGCTTTAGTCTGTAATGTTCAAATAATGTTGCTAAATTTGCAATAGCTCTAATATCTTTGTTGCAGATTACGTTAACGTTTTATCAGATGGCGCGTTTTTGTTTTCGATTCTCTAGTGGCGAATATTTTCAACGAAAACAGCATTGCAGAGATGTCCCGACTATCTGCAGTGGCGTTTGTTGGATTTATTTGCATCGAATCGATGTAGCAATAGACGGCTGTCACCGGGATAGGGTTAGTCTATCACCACCAGGAGCGTAGCCAGGATTTTCGAAATAGGGGTCACGTTCTGTAAAAATTTTGAACGAGTTTCATGTGCTCCAACTGAAATGGTTATCAAAAATTGTAGGACATAAATCCAAATGTGACGTTTACTGCTGCAACCCACCTGGATGCGCCGTTAGTTATCACTGTCTAATTGGCTAAAGTATGTAATACGTAAGTTTATTGCATATATTACCAAAATATGAGTTGACTTAACAGATGTCATCACAATGGTATAAGATTATGTAGCAAATAGTGCTACTTGGGAGATGTTTTGTGGTTTTCTAAATACCGATATTCATTAAATTTAAGCACATAACAGTACTTGTTTATTTGAGTGGAGTTTGAAACGTGCAGTCGTCCACTGGCGTTCACTTGTTAGAAGCCCTTCTGAATTTAAAACACTGTATTTATTCGTTTGTTTAGCCATCACCGATTTACTTGTGCTTCAGACGGTTAATGCCCTTAATGTAGTTGTTGTAATCGTGTGCTTGGTAACATTGAAAAAATTTATTTCTGATAACCAACTGCTAGCTGAGACTAATAGACTTAAAAGCAAAATCAAAAGTAACTGATGTAGCTCTCTCTAAACTTGCATTAAAACAGTTGCAAACTTACCGCGTATTATTCGTTAGCTTGATTTTGGTTTATTTTCAGTCGTAGTAGCACAACTGCTTGCAGTGCTGATCCGGCAAACAAAACTGCTGAACAAGATTTTGGCACTATATCAACGCGCCTTCGCTATCGTTTATCATGCATGTTGTCCAACGGGTGTTTCGAAATCTCGGTCTTCGGGCAAAATCGATCAACATGGTATTGAGAAAATTTTACTGAAAACCCCAGACTTAAGTCAACGCTACAAAACTTAAGTAAAATCTTAAGTCAAAATCGAACTTAAGCCGTGTTTTGCAACCCAGCCAGGGTCTATTAAAATGTAATTTTGAAGAAGATAGAGCTTATTCTGCCGGTTGACATAAGTATGATTTCGTACATGTGGTCGAAATTGGAGCAAGTAGATAGACTGTTTTGCTAATCGGAAGTAACTTCAAACTGTTTGCGTAACCATTAATATACACCAGTTTTAAGGTTTCGCTTTAGTATTTTCGCTTTTGAAATGTAAATAACCATGGATTTTCTACCGGAAATTCAATTTACTCACACTAAGCTTTTTGTCTTCGAAATAGGCTAGGGCCTTTTATATTGATATATTTAGGCTGTCGAACCATTGGAGACGTAAATCCAGCATGCCAAAAAGGACTGTTAGATCCTGTATCGAAGGTAAGATTTATGAGTTTGTTATAATTAATTTCGTGTTACCATTTTTTAAGACATGGCCATGTTGAGCTAAGTATGTTTTATACAAGAAGTTTATCAAGGACAACATTACATAAAAAATATAGAACCGGAGCCTGATATAAGATAGTTGCCGGATCCGGATATTTAGCTGCATATTTCGATAAAAAGTGAGATTTAACCCCACTAATTTAGCATTATACTTTCTTGTTGTCGTAATTTGTTTCTACAAGTGCGATAATTATCCGGAAACGTAGAATACCGGCTTCCGGATTCGGATATCTGATTGTACGCTGAAGTTTACCGAGGTCGAGTTCTGCTAGGTTTGCGGTGTTTGGAATGAATGCAGATTAGGTGCGTTCTATCTATCTAGAGGTTTGCGGTGTTTGGAATGAATGCAGGTTAGGTGCGTTCTATCTATCTAGATTGCAGCAACTCGCCAGTGTATGCTTCATGTCATACTTATAACGAACATTGTAAGATAATTTTGTGCTCGTACTTCTGAAAATGCTTAGTTGGCGTCAGTGTTTTATTTCTTGCCTTTGTTTTGTCATAACTCCTACAAATTTGAATTGGATAAAATAAATTTGCTGTTTGGTCCAGATTGGCTAAAAGTACTGAGTTTTATCTTTTAAGAAAGTTCTAACAGCAACAAATCGCAATAGTTAGAACCAACGACAGTTAATTTTGCATTATTTAAACTTGTAATTTTATAACCTCAATGCATATTTTAGGTACGTGCAGTTTCGGCTCGTGCGCTTGGTCCTCTGGTCTTAAGGAATTGGTGAACAAGGCTGGGAGAACTTGATATCATGACTACAGTAGCATTAGAATTCACAGAATTCTGTCGATCGATCTGGAGCGGCTCATGGTTGGTGGTTCATATTTTGATCAGTGTCGGTAATTGTGGAGTGGGACGGCGGCCACCCCCCCTCTCCGGCATGTTTTGTATGCAGTTGATTTCTGGAGCAAAAATGGTAAAATTAAAAAATTCATACCAGAGTTGCAAAAATTATAAATCCCCCGAAAAAGTTTCTGACATCGCCAGTGTTGTTGGTGTAATCGAAACGGAACTGACATCACATACTGCAAGAAAACTTTTACGGAACTGACATCACATACTGCAAGAAAACTTTTCAAATAGATTGTGAGAATCAAACCCCTCCTATCCGACAATTTTTGAACTGCACTAAAAATCTTTGTTAGAAAAATTTTCTTCGCCCCTTATGCAAACCTTGTGTCTCTCTACTAAGTTTTCCTGGGGGCGGCGCAGGTGATAATGCCTTTAGACATGGACGGACGGGCATGTTGGTTTAGAAGGGTTTTATAAAATGGTTCACTGTATAAGTCAGTATTGCATAATTTTTTTGTATACTAGCGAATACTAGAGTTATGCAATAGCTGCGTCACTTACAATCAGGGATAACAGTGTGGATTGGCGTTCCTTTTGAGTTTCAGCCGGTTTATATACTGAAATGCTTGGCGGGCTTGGTCGTGCTTGAATTAAACGAAACGAGGCCTACGATTATTGCAGGAGCAGAATCGGAAAATAGAGATTCGTATACGAAACATCGGCACATTTTGCTCTATGTCTTCCTGGCCGGAGTGTTCAAGGATGTGTTTTTGGTGTATTTATGGACTATTTTTCCGTCCATTTTGAAGGTAATATATAGAATGTTTTACTCAGGTGTAACTGTTAACCTTGATGATGACTTTATCAGTATCATCAAAGAAACTCCTCATTGAAGTTTTCAAAATAATTTTTATCAGCTGGGTACCGAAACGACATGCCGGGGTTAACGAGTGGCATCGGTTTTGGTGCACCCTCCTGGAAACAATTATTGTTCGATGCATGATCGTATCCAGGATAAAAATGTCGAAGGGGTTTCTTGTGTTAGAAATTGGAACCGTGTCTAGAAGCCCCTTTCGCAAAAAATCTATAAGAGGGTTTTGAGATGTGAAAGTTCCCTGGCTGCGCACTTGGTTCGCTAGGAAGTCCGGCTTATATAGTCAGCAACCGAAGTTGATAGATAGTCAGACAACAACTTCTGAAAAGTTTGTGATGTCATTGCGCTCACAACACTATAGCTGATGTGTTTGTGGCATTTTTTGAACTATTTAAAACAAACAGAATGGCTCGAAAATAACAATTGCCGCCATGTTGAATCTTATACACCTCAGTCACATTTTCCAATCCATATTTAGGTATCATTTTTGGTAAAGCTTTAAATACTAAAATGTTATTTTTTTCGCATGATCAGCTCTTTTTTGCTCCGAAACTGGCTGAAACGATCTGTTTGAATTACTCTTTTTTGATTCAAGTGATTACTCACGTTTCGTTACGTTCATTAAAAACTTTCAGCAAAGATATGTGATATTTATTCTTTTTAAAATTGCGGGAAGCTCTGATTTTTTGGGCACCTGACAGTTATTATGCGACAGTTTTCCTTGCGCAAACACGTATGACGTGCACGAAGATCTAAAACGTCTTTTTTGTTTTGCGAGAATTTGGAGATAAATGAGAATCCTGCTTAGGATATTGTTTTTCTAGGCAATGTTTCCGGAGGAAAAATCGATCTAGGCAGATTTTTCCGTGCTGGGCGAGGTTTGACGGGGGAAATCGGCCTGCTAGACCGGAGTTTTTATGTTTTAGGCGTTGTCAAAGGAAACAAGGTACATTCGTGTCTCAGCGCTCAATTTACCAGTGTATACAAGGATCATACAGCGAAAATGCACTGTCGTTGATGTTGCGGCGACTTGAAGCCGATCTGTTGGATGGCAGTTGGCGTATTAAACGTTCGTATTTTCAGTTGCTCGGTGATTTGTTGTTCAGTATTTCTGGTAAGTTTGTCGTTTGTTAATGTCAGGAACAGACGGTTGTTTTCAAAATTCGAAGTGATATTTTTGAATTTAAGTGGGCTTTTTGAAATATTGTGTGTGAAAACCCTGGTTTCACAAAAATAAAATAGTGTCAGTAGTATGAAACTGGGTGAATAAGCATGTATTAGAAGCATGCGGTTTCGTGGGACACGAAGGGCATGGTGTTTGATTTGAACTACGGTATATGGAACAGAAGTTGATAATCGAACAGTTTTGAAATACGTTATTTAACGACAGCCAGAAATATTTTAGAACCGTCGCCTCGGAGTTGAACTTACCTAAGGGACATTTTCGGTGTTCTTTCGGTTTTTTGCTAAAATACCTGCGAGACGCATATCTTCCCTTTGTTAAAACGCCTAAGCGACAAGATGGTTTAAATGTGTAAATAAACTTGCATTGTCTAGGGAAAATTTTGAAACGTATATGTTTTACGAGAGTTGGTCGAGTTAGACCTGTTTTCTACATCAGTAATTTCACCACGTTTTGCCATTTGCTGTACGAGATTTTATGGCAGTGCTAAAAATACTGATGATTAACTTTTGTTTCTAAAGGTGTTAGTGGAAAAACGACCACAGAAAATGGCGAAGATGGTTCTGCTCGAGCAATCCACTTGCCGGGCTATTCATGGTCCGCGTTGATACAGCCGGATTGGTCTTGCTTGAGTCGGGTTAAGTTTGAAAAATGATTGTTGCGAATACTCCGCGAACTGTTCGCGAGATTATGCAGAGTTGTTTCAAAAATGGTTGACATGTCTCGCGAGTTCATCTGAAGAGAAACATTAGGTACGTTTGAGGGTCCATATCTGAGTGGCCAGGATTTTGGAACGGAAGGTTACGTTCTATACCAAGTTCTGTTGGGGGATTCTTGTGTCTGAACAATAAATTGTAAGGGGATTTGACCCCCACTGATACCGCGTAAAGTACCCTGAACAATAAATTGCAAGGGGATTTGACCCCCAAAACTCCCTTGGCTACTCGTTTAGTATCGAGTTAGGATAGGGATGACCAAGAATTAAACAGATGAGGGTCAGACATTTGTTTGGTTAAACAAATAATGAATTCTGCTTTTTATAATCCAGGTTTCATTTAGTATTTGTCGCAAATATAATATTTGCTCATATTGCGGTAAAACGTTGCTAAAGTACGTAACAGCCGTAACCAAGTAACGACTTCTAAACCTTTTACCATCTGGCGCGTGTCAATACGCAGCTTAATTCCGGATAAAATTCGGCATCCGGCTATGGTATTTATACGTACCGGGTTAAGATAAGTTAAATATTGTTGTTTCAGGTTGCGGAAAGATGGCTTGGCGAGCTGGTTTGAAGATTGGTCGACCGAATGTTGGTTGTTATATTGCCCCTTTTAGAAGGACTTCAATCGGATAATGCCAATCAGCGTCATAATGTCTGTATTGCATTGTTGGAAATTATGAATAATACGAGAAAGGAAATGGTATGTTTGATAGAACTACTATGTTGTGTAGTTCATAATAATGCCATCTCAGGTGTTTTCCACATTTACAGATTTTTATACGTTACAACTAATAACATATGAGCGGAACAAAGTGATGCTGGGCTATGACTTACGATTTTAGGAGATTGTCAAGCGCTAACACTGAAATTTTTGATAGGGATCTATATATGCCCGTTTTTTAAATTTGTGTAGCGAACAGTTTGTTTCTTAGTTGGGCAAAAATTATCGTTATGTAAGGTCCAAATATACGCTGACCAGCCGATTGTTGCGATCAATTTTCTGAAGTTCTGCTTGCAGCGGCGAAGACCTTTGATGTGTTATTCAGCACGGTTGTGCCGCCTGCCTTTGATACAATTATTACTCCGTTGTTAGACAGATTGGTAAGGATAGCTCAGCTTTCTTTCAAACTCAGTTCTTAGAGCAGTCAGCTCTTGGCTCCAAATAGGAATATATTATCAAGCGGCGGTCATGGCTATTAAGCGGCGGTAATGGCAGTTTTGAATTAAAATTTTGCTTCACTGTAAACGAGATCTAAGTGTTTTGTTTTTATTTTTTTATTAATTTCAGTCTAATGGAGTCGGTCATCTTCAATTTTACGTAATGTTTGGTATTGTGCTTCAAGAAGCATAAATTATTGCCACCGAACTTAAATGATAAATCAAGATAACATTTTTAATCAATAAGTTGCAGGGAGCTTGTCTAACATCTTGCTGCTATTGCATTTCTGGGCAAGTCAAGAATTCAAATTTTTACACACTGAGATAAAAACGAACCGACAAGCTGACCTATACTGAGTTAAAAATAAAAAACACAAGGTAACAACTAAGGGTTGCCCGGAATTCCTGCATAAATTCAATTCATGTTTCTGTTCCTGTTCCTGCATTTAAAGGTATAGGAACCAGAATTTTTACGGTTTTGTGTCAAATTATTTATAATCATTTAAATATTCGAAACTTTGACTTTGAAAAATTATTATTTGCAATTTGTTCAATCTTGTTAATAATCTGTTTCTGTGTTTTCTCAAAACTTGATTGTGAAATAGCTCAAAATTTGCTCAAGCCATTTTTGTAAAATTTTCTGAAAAGTCCTACAGTAATTCAATGATGAAAGTTATTTCAAATTCCGGTTCATGTTCCTGTTCCGGTTCCTGCAAAGAAAGTCAATTCCTGTTCCTGTTCTGGCAAAATGTATTTCCTGTTGGAACCTTGCCATACGGTACCGCGCATGCGTAGGCCACGTACGATACCGCACGCTGACGTACAATGACGGACCGCGCCGTACGGTTGAAGGACGGCGTTGTGCCGGTGGCGGACGGAGCGTGCCGCACTAATTCTAAATCAGTAAACGTTACTCAATCAGCTATTTTAAACAGTACACAAATTTAGATGTTTTATCCGGTTAATATCCTGTCGCACCTTAATGTGTGTATATTTCATTCCTGGTGGATGCGTGTAGAACAATTTACTGACAGGCCATTTTATACAACTTTGATGTTTTAGGTCGCTTTGCTAATGAAACTGGTATGGCAGACGCTGGATCTAAAGGAGTGCGTTTGGGTGCAGCTAAAGCGTTTGCTTGTCTACCAGCACTACTCCAAAACCTGATAATCGTATCGTTGAATTATGCAATCCAATTGCAAGTGCACAAGATGCTGTTCTGAAGTAAGTATTGCCAAATTTGCCAGGCCGTTGATAGCCTCGCAAGCCACTTATCGATTAGTGCACCTGCGTACGCGGGCCCCCCGAAATTTGATGGATGAAAAATTGTTAATGGGTAGCATCAGGGTTTCACCGGAACTCTCGTTCCGGCCGGAATTCTTGTAAAAATTCAATTCCTGTTCCTGCATTCAAAGATGCAAGAACCGGAATTTGTACGGTTTTGCGGCAGATTATTCATAATCATTTAAATATCAGAAACTTTGTCTTTGAAAAATTGATATTTCGAAATGAGTGTTTTTACAATTAGTCCCGTTTTGTTAATAAAGTGTCTCTGATGTACTTTCTTAAAACTTGATGATGAAATAGCTTAAAATTTGCTTAAGTCATTTTTGGCACGTTTTTTAAAAACTCCAACAACAGTAATTCGGTGATGAAAATTATTTCAAATTCCGGTTCCTGTTCCTGTTACGGTTCCTGTAAAGAAATTTTATTCCTGTTCCTGTTCCGGTAAAATTATGTTCATGATGGAACCCTGGTTGGCATTAACGTCAGAATGATGTGTGAGCGGTATTTAACGTTTTTGATTAACATGTGAACAAACTCAATTTGTTTTGTGCCTTCAATGAAAGGGGTCTTGCGGCGCCGGAATGCCTCGCATGCCGTACAAGATTTCGCGTGGGAAGTTGCACGTGATCGGCCGGAACCGTAACGTATTAAAGTAAGGGCCATTGTTACTCTGAGGGCGAAAACACACGCTCGAAGCTGTCCCAGCTGTGCCGCCCGACCCAGCGAAAACATAGGCTCGAAGCTGTCTCGACCGACCCAACGAAAACACCCGCTCGAAGTTGTCCCGGATGTCCCGACCGACCCAGCAAAAACATAGGCTCGAATCTGTCCCGGCTATCCCGACCGACCAAACGAAAACACACACTCGAAGCTGTCCCGGCTGTCCCGCCAGACCCAGCAAAAACATAGGCTCTAAGCTCTCCCGGCTGTCCCGACCGACCCAACGAAAACACACACTCGAAGCTGTCGCGGCTGTTCCTGCTTACCGACCCAACGAAAACACACGCTCCAAGCTGTCCTGGCTGTCCCGACTGACCCAAGGGAAACACACGCTCGAAGCTGTCCCGTCTGTCCCGCCCAACCCAGCAAAAACATCGGCTCGAAGCTGTCCCGGCTGTCCCGACCGACCCAACGAAAACACACGCTCAAAGCTGCCCCGGTTGTCCTGCCCTACCCAGCAAAAACATAGGCTCGAAACTGTCCCGGCTGTCCCGCCCGACCGTGCAAAAACAGACTCGAAGCTGTCCCGACCGACCCAGCAAAAACATAGTCTCGAAGCTGTCCCGGCCGTCCCGACCGACCGAACGAAAACACACGCTCAAAGCTGTCCCGGTCGTCCCGCCCGACCCAGCAAAAACAAAGGGTCGAAATTGTACCTGCTGTCCCGCCCGACCCAACGAAAACATAGGCTCAAAGCTGTTCCGGTTGTCCCGCCCGAAACATCTGGTTTGCTTAAAGAGTTTCCGATTGCATGATACGTTTAAAATAATAAATTAATAAACGAAATGAAGAATTCTTACTGCGAAACAAAAAGAAGCTGAAGCCAAACAGTTTGAAGTCGAACCTGAAATTCGGAAACGGGTCAATGTGGTATGAACATTTTAAAATAGTTGTGGGTATTAGGATGCAATCGGTGGTGAAAAATATCGAACTTGTAGCCGCAGGTAAGCAAAATTTGCCGGAGCCGGAGCTGAAGCCAAAAGTAAAGCGAAATTAGGTAGTTAAAATAATGTTAAATTTGTTAATTTTAGCTAATAACTACTGAAAATTTATTGTATTGAACGTAGCTATTTTTGTAAAACTACAGAAAATTTCTGTACCGAAATTGCGGGAACCTTTGATAGAATTTCTCCAGCACCGAAGCCACGGATCCGTTTTAACATCTGTTAAACAGTTTGTTGCTATGTTAACATCTGATTCAAAACAAACAGCTTGGTGATAGGTAATATAACTAGCACCAAACCATAAATATTGGTTCTAGAAAAAGAAAATGAATTATTGTCAGAGGTAAGAAATTTGCTATCATAGAATTCATTTGATGTAGTGGAAAAACGTTCGACCAGGCATAGTCGAAGATGTATGTCGGTTGCGGCACAGCTCTGTCATAGTTGCGCCCCTGATTATAATTGCTAGCGATAACACGGGCGACAATATAATTTTCGGCTGAAGGCAACAGTCATTTAGTTCAAATACCGATGTTTGATTTATACGTTATAACGTTGATTTTAGACTGTTGAAGCTGTCAAAGTTCCGCGTGCAATAATGGTATTATTATGTGACAGGTTTAGTTCTGCGTTGCACAGTTCACATATATCACCACGCCCAAGTGTGATGTTGATGTGTCTAGGACAGCATGCTTTCAATGACTTTGGAGACAAGCGGAATACGGGTTAGTTTGGCGCAAGCGTGGTGTCGAATAGAAATGGGAAAGGCGAACATTCGCATGTAAGATAGAACAGACTTTGCAAAGTTTCGAAATTGAAAAATAATTGTGGGCTTGAGTTTTGTTGCTCGTTGATGATAAGTGTTGTAAATTTTCAACCGCCAAATTTATGTTGGTATTCAGCCGAATTAATTCTGTACGCTGCACTGCATGGATGCCACAGGAAAACATTGAATCTTTCTATGCGCAACGTAACATAGTATATTTTGTTGGCTTTTCTGTTGTTAACGGTGTACAGTTCAAAGTTTCGCTGTATTAGTTGATGATTTTAGTTTGATCCGGACAACATGTGGTACTGTACAATAATTTTCAGACGCCCCTCAGATCACTTTAAACACATAAATTGTTCAAGTATATAGCCGCGCTCAGTGGCACCAGTAATTCCATCTAACGTAATGGGTTATAGGAGTATTTATAGCTCGTATGTTTGTACGGTGAAATGAAGCCGCTAATGAATGAATGGTCTTGGAAGGCCCAGTTGAACTACTGTGTCACGCGCTGTGGCTGCGTTGAATGGTAAGCAGGCTTGTGAATTAACACAAGAGGTAACCGGTAGGATGATAAATGGAGCTGAATCATGGCGGAATCGAAACGCGAGCTTTATACCGGAATCGGAACTAGACATTTTCAGAGCACCTAGTTTTTATATACCAACTCTATGATATGTATTTTCTGTGTCAAGTTAATATACCTGTTTTTCATACACAATCATGTGATTCATTCGTTGAGACAGGTTAAATCTTTGCGGGCAAATTGGTAAGCAAAATCATATTTTACTGGGCAAAGTGATATCTAGTCGTTTTTACAGCTGTTCGAAATTAATGCGTTGCTAAAAGTGTTTTGGAGCTGCTCGTTGAGAACGCATAAAAGTTAACATTAAAATTTGATGTTCCTGAATTTCACTATTGAATGCCGTAGCAGTTCTCAGGTTTTACGTAGCTATTTAGTTTTGACAGTAGCTTTAGTCTGTAATGTTCAAATAATGTTGCTAAATTTGCAATAGCTCTAATATCTTTGTTGCAGATTACGTTAACGTTTTATCAGATGGCGCGTTTTTGTTTTCGATTCTCTAGTGGCGAATATTTTCAACGAAAACAGCATTGCAGAGATGTCCCGACTATCTGCAGTGGCGTTTGTTGGATTTATTTGCATCGAATCGATGTAGCAATAGACGGCTGTCACCGGGATAGGGTTAGTCTATCACCACCAGGAGCGTAGCCAGGATTTTCGAAATAGGGGTCACGTTCTGTAAAAATTTTGAACGAGTTTCATGTGCTCCAACTGAAATGGTTATCAAAAATTGTAGGACATAAATCCAAATGTGACGTTTACTGCTGCAACCCACCTGGATGCGCCGTTAGTTATCACTGTCTAATTGGCTAAAGTATGTAATACGTAAGTTTATTGCATATATTACCAAAATATGAGTTGACTTAACAGATGTCATCACAATGGTATAAGATTATGTAGCAAATAGTGCTACTTGGGAGATGTTTTGTGGTTTTCTAAATACCGATATTCATTAAATTTAAGCACATAACAGTACATGTTTATTTGAGTGGAGTTTGAAACGTGCAGTCGTCCACTGGCGTTCACTTGTTAGAAGCCCTTCTGAATTTAAAACACTGTATTTATTCGTTTGTTTAGCCATCACCGATTTACTTGTGCTTCAGACGGTTAATGCCCTTAATGTAGTTGTTGTAATCGTGTTCTTGGTAACATTGAAAAAATTTATTTCTGATAACCAACTGCTAGCTGAGACTAATAGACTTAAAAGCAAAATCAAAAGTAACTGATGTAGCTCTCTCTAAACTTGCATTAAAACAGTTGCAAACTTACCGCGTATTATTCGTTAGCTTGATTTTGGTTTATTTTCAGTCGTAGTAGCACAACTGCTTGCAGTGCTGATCCGGCAAACAAAACTGCTGAACAAGATTTTGGCACTATATCAACGCGCCTTCGCTATCGTTTATCATGCATGTTGTCCAACGGGTGTTTCGAAATCTCGGTCTTCGGGCAAAATCGATCAACATGGTATTGAGAAAATTTTACTGAAAACCCCAGACTTAAGTCAACGCTACAAAACTTAAGTAAAATCTTAAGTCAAAATCGAACTTAAGCCGTATTTTGCAACCCAGCCAGGGTCTATTAAAATGTAATTTTGAAGAAGATAGAGCTTATTCTGCCGGTTGACATAAGTATGATTTCGTACATGTGGTCGAAATTGGAGCAAGTAGATAGACTGTTTTGCTAATCGGAAGTAACTTCAAACTGTTTGCGTAACCATTAATATACACCAGTTTTAAGGTTTCGCTTTAGTATTTTCGCTTTTGAAATGTAAATAACCATGGATTTTCTACCGGAAATTCAATTTACTCACACTAAGCTTTTTGTCTTCGAAATAGGCTAGGGCCTTTTATATTGATATATTTAGGCTGTCGAACCATTGGAGACGTAAATCCAGCATGCCAAAAAGGACTGTTAGATCCTGTATCGAAGGTAAGATTTATGAGTTTGTTATAATTAATTTCGTGTTACCATTTTTTAAGACATGGCCATGTTGAGCTAAGTATGTTTTATACAAGAAGTTTATCAAGGACAACATTACATAAAAAATATAGAACCGGAGCCTGATATAAGATAGTTGCCGGATCCGGATATTTAGCTGCATATTTCGATAAAAAGTGAGATTTAACCCCACTAATTTAGCATTATACTTTCTTGTTGTCGTAATTTGTTTCTACAAGTGCGATAATTATCCGGAAACGTAGAATACCGGCTTCCGGATTCGGATATCTGATTGTACGCTGAAGTTTACCGAGGTCGAGTTCTGCTAGGTTTGCGGTGTTTGGAATGAATGCAGATTAGGTGCGTTCTATCTATCTAGAGGTTTGCGGTGTTTGGAATGAATGCAGGTTAGGTGCGTTCTATCTATCTAGATTGCAGCAACTCGCCAGTGTATGCTTCATGTCATACTTATAACGAACATTGTAAGATAATTTTGTGCTCGTACTTCTGAAAATGCTTAGTTGGCGTCAGTGTTTTATTTCTTGCCTTTGTTTTGTCATAACTCCTACAAATTTGAATTGGATAAAATAAATTTGCTGTTTGGTCCAGATTGGCTAAAAGTACTGAGTTTTATCTTTTAAGAAAGTTCTAACAGCAACAAATCGCAATAGTTAGAACCAACGACAGTTAATTTTGCATTATTTAAACTTGTAATTTTATAACCTCAATGCATATTTTAGGTACGTGCAGTTTCGGCTCGTGCGCTTGGTCCTCTGGTCTTAAGGAATTGGTGAACAAGGCTGGGAGAACTTGATATCATGACTACAGTAGCATTAGAATTCACAGAATTCTGTCGATCGATCTGGAGCGGCTCATGGTTGGTGGTTCATATTTTGATCAGTGTCGGTAATTGTGGAGTGGGACGGCGGCCACCCCCCCTCTCCGGCATGTTTTGTATGCAGTTGATTTCTGGAGCAAAAATGGTAAAATTAAAAAATTCATACCAGAGTTGCAAAAATTATAAATCCCCCGAAAAAGTTTCTGACATCGCCAGTGTTGTTGGTGTAATCGAAACGGAACTGACATCACATACTGCAAGAAAACTTTTACGGAACTGACATCACATACTGCAAGAAAACTTTTCAAATAGATTGTGAGAATCAAACCCCTCCTATCCGACAATTTTTGAACTGCACTAAAAATCTTTGTTAGAAAAATTTTCTTCGCCCCTTATGCAAACCTTGTGTCTCTCTACTAAGTTTTCCTGGGGGCGGCGCAGGTGATAATGCCTTTAGACATGGACGGACGGGCATGTTGGTTTAGAAGGGTTTTATAAAATGGTTCACTGTATAAGTCAGTATTGCATAATTTTTTTGTATACTAGCGAATACTAGAGTTATGCAATAGCTGCGTCACTTACAATCAGGGATAACAGTGTGGATTGGCGTTCCTTTTGAGTTTCAGCCGGTTTATATACTGAAATGCTTGGCGGGCTTGGTCGTGCTTGAATTAAACGAAACGAGGCCTACGATTATTGCAGGAGCAGAATCGGAAAATAGAGATTCGTATACGAAACATCGGCACATTTTGCTATGATGACTTTATCAGTATCATCAAAGAAACTCCTCATTGAAGTTTTCAAAATAATTTTTATCAGCTGGGTACCGAAACGACATGCCGGGGTTAACGAGTGGCATCGGTTTTGGTGCACCCTCCTGGAAACAATTATTGTTCGATGCATGATCGTATCCAGGATAAAAATGTCGATGGGGTTTCTTGTGTTAGAAATTGGAACCGTGTCTAGAAGCCCCTTTCGCAAAAAATCTATAAGAGGGTTTTGAGATGTGAAAGTTCCCTGGCTGCGCACTTGGTTCGCTAGGAAGTCCGGCTTATATAGTCAGCAACCGAAGTTGATAGATAGTCAGACAACAACTTCTGAAAAGTTTGTGATGTCATTGCGCTCACAACACTATAGCTGATGTGTTTGTGGCATTTTTTGAACTATTTAAAACAAACAGAATGGCTCGAAAATAACAATTGCCGCCATGTTGAATCTTATACACCTCAGTCACATTTTCCAATCCATATTTAGGTATCATTTTTGGTAAAGCTTTAAATACTAAAATGTTATTTTTTTCGCATGATCAGCTCTTTTTTGCTCCGAAACTGGCTGAAACGATCTGTTTGAATTACTCTTTTTTGATTCAAGTGATTACTCACGTTTCGTTACGTTCATTAAAAACTTTCAGCAAAGATATGTGATATTTATTCTTTTTAAAATTGCGGGAAGCTCTGATTTTTTGGGCACCTGACAGTTATTATGCGACAGTTTTCCTTGCGCAAACACGTATGACGTGCACGAAGATCTAAAACGTCTTTTTTGTTTTGCGAGAATTTGGAGATAAATGAGAATCCTGCTTAGGATATTGTTTTTCTAGGCAATGTTTCCGGAGGAAAAATCGATCTAGGCAGATTTTTGGGTGCTGGGCGAGGTTTGACGGGGGAAATCGGCCTGCTAGACCGGAGTTTTTATGTTTTAGGCGTTGTCAAAGGAAACAAGGTACATTCGTGTCTCAGCGCTCAATTTACCAGTGTATACAAGGATCATACAGCGAAAATGCACTGTCGTTGATGTTGCGGCGACTTGAAGCCAATCTGTTGGATGGCAGTTGGCGTATTAAACGTTCGTATTTTCAGTTGCTCGGTGATTTGTTGTTCAGTATTTCTGGTAAGTTTGTCGTTTGTTAATGTCAGGAACAGACGGTTGTTTTCAAAATTCGAAGTGATATTTTTGAATTTAAGTGGGCTTTTTGAAATATTGTGTGTGAAAACCCTGGTTTCACAAAAATAAAATAGTGTCAGTAGTATGAAACTGGGTGAATAAGCATTGAGAAGCATGCTGTTTCGTGGGACACGAAGGGCATGGTGTTTGATTTGAACTGCGGTATATGGAACAGAAGTTGATAACCGGGCAGTTTTGAAATACCTTATTTAACGACAGCCAGAAATATTTTAGAACCGTCGCCTCGGAGTTGAACTTACGTAAGGGACATTTTCGGTGTTCTTTCGTTTTTTTGCTAAAATACCTGCTGAGACGCATATCTTCCCTTTGTTAAAACGCCTACGACATGATGCTTTAAAGGTGTAAACAAACTTGCATTGTCTAGGGAAAATTTTGAAACGTATATGTTTATGAGAGTTGGTCGAGCTAGACCTGTTTTCTACATCAGGAATCCCACCACGTTTTGCCATTTGCTGTACGAGATTTTATGGCAGTGCTAAAAATACTGATGATTAACTTTTGTTTCTAAAGGTGTTAGTGGAAAAACGACCACAGAAAATAGCGAAGATGGTTCTGTTCGAGCAATCATCCACTTGCCGGGCTATACATGGTCCGCGTTGATACAGCCGGATTGGTCTTGCTTGAGTCGGGTTAAGTTTGAAAAATGATTGTTGCGAATACTCCGCGAACTATTCGCGAGATTATGCAGAGTTGTTTCAAAAATGGTTGACATGTCTCGCGAGTTCATCTGAAGAGAAGCATCAGGTACGTTTGAGGGTCCATATCTGAGTGGCCAGGATTTTGGAAAGGAAGGTTACGTTCTATACCAAGTTCTGTTGGGAGATTCTTGTGTTGCAAACTGATACCGCGTAAAGTACCTGAACAAAAAATTGCAAGAGGATTTGACCCCCACTGATACCGCGTAAAGTACCCTGAACAATAAATTACAAGGGGATTTGACCCCCAAAACTCCCATGGTTACTCCTTTAGTATCGAGTTAGGATAGGAATGACCAAGAATTAAACATATGAGGGTCAGACATTTGTTTGGTTAAACAAATAATGAATTTTGCTTTTTATAATCCAGGTTTCATTTATTATTTGTCGCAAATATAACATTTGCTCATATTGCAGTAAAACGTTACTAAAGTGTGTAACAGCCGTAACCAAGTAACGACTTCTAAACCTTTTACCATGTGGCGCGTTTCAATACGCAGCTTAATTCCGGAAAAAATTCGGCATCCGGCTATGGTATTTATACGTACCGGGTTAAGATAACTTTAATATTGTTGTTTCAGGTTGCGGAAAGATGGCTTGGCGAGCTGGTTTGAAGCTTGGGCGACCGAATGTTGGTTGTTATATTGCCCGTTTTAGAAGGACTTCAATCGGATAATGCCAATCAGCGTCATAGTGTCTGTATTGCATTGTTGGAAATTATGAATAATACGAGAAAGGAAATGGTATGCTTATTAGAACTACTATGTTGTGTAGTTCATAATAATGCCATCACAGGTGTTTTCCACATTTGCAGATTTTTATACGATACAACTAATAACATATGAGCGGAACAAAGTGATGCTGGGTTATGACTTACGATTTTAGGAGATTGTCAAGCGCTAACACTGAAATTTTTGATAGGGATCTATATATGCCCGTTTTTTAAATTTGTGTATCGAACAGTTTGTTACTTAGTTGGGCAAAAATTATCGTTTTGTAAGGTCCAAATATACGCTGACCAGCCGATTGTTGCGATCAAATTTCTGAAGTTCTGCTTGCAGCGGTGAAGACCTTTGATGTGTTATTCAGCACGGTTGTGCCGCCTGCCTTTGATACAATCATTACTCCGTTGTTAGACAGATTGGTAAGGATAGCTCAGGTTTCTTTCAAACTCAGTTCTTAGAGCAGTCAGCTCTTGGCTCCAAATAGGAATATATTATCAAGCTGCGGTCATAGCTATCAAGCGGCGGTAATGGCAGTTTTGAATTAAAATTTTGCTTCACTGTAAACGAGATCTAAGTGCTTTGTTTTTATTTTTTATTAATTTCAGTCTAATGAGTCGGTCATCTTCAATTTTACGTAATTTTTGGTATTGTGCTTAAACTGATTTTAAGTCAAAATTTGTCTAGATAATATTATTTATATGGTATGTATCTTTTTTATATTGATTTTAATGATGGTTCGTACATTTTGGACGGCCAACCAAATCTATTACTGTCTGTCCAGGTTTTTTTTTCAGATGAGTCGAGTCAGGCCTTTAATATGTGATTCAACTGGACATCACTTAATTATTTTTCCTGTTATAAGCTTACCTGCCTACCTACTGAATATTTTTAGGCGCGGCCAGTTGAATCTGTTCCCACTTTGTAACCGCCTTTGAAAAGTATATATTATAATATACGCAATCAAAACTTCGCAATATTTCGAAAATTTTAGTGTTTCGCGGCGCAGTTTCATCTTATATTCTTGTGGTTTAAATATCTTAGTAATTGATGCAGGCGATGACCTCAACTATGAAGATTTAGCTCGTCTGAGAGACGCTTGTGGCGATGCTTTGTAGAGTCATTTGAACAAAATGTTACTGGCTTTGTTTCGTGGGCTGTCGAAAGACAATGAATGATGCGGTAAGTCATATTTGTTTCTGCGAAACTGAATTAGACATTTTCTCTCATTCGTTTTCCCATCTTAAAATGCTTGGCGTTATATCAATGGTCGCTTAGGCGACCGTTCTCTCGCAACGTCTTAATCACTTCAACTGATCTGTTCCAGTGGTCGTCTTCGGTGGAATCTTAGTGGTGCTTTTTTATACAGCGTTCCATTTTTATACGTTTAGAGAGGAAAATATCATTGCGGTCATGATTTAAACATCAGTTTTCTTATGCGTGAAAATTGGCTACCGCTTTCGCTCGCACAGTTTTCTCGTACAACACGATACATGAGTATTAGCATACTACTGAAAATACTTTGGTGAGCTACATTAATTCTGTAGGTAATAAACAATTTAAAAAAATTAATGGTTCTGACGAATTTACAAATTTGGTAGAAGGCACGCCCCCACATTATAGTTGTTTTCTTATGCCTAACCTTAAACTCAGACCTACGATTAAGCTAAGCCTAAGCTTAGTCCTAACACTCGCCCTAATTTATTTGTCAGTATAGTCGTTTTGTGTGGGGAAGGTGTTGCTGTTCTGTGTCAGTTATTAGCTGGTGATTGTGATTAATTTAGGTTGACTTGTTGACAGCATTTCGTGAAGGCTTGCTCAACAACCCTCTAGATCTCAAAAGGGCATTCTGTAGAAGGTCTCGGTGATTGCGTCCGTTTGTCAACAGAAGCTGCCCTACGACCTTAAGTTGTCGCATTGACAGGACCATTGATACGAGTTTAGGAGATCGATATTTTCCAAATACTAAAATGTTTATATTGAAAACCATTGCGGCACTGCTTGATAAGGTGGGTACAACTTAAACGGGATTATATCTGGCATAAAATCAGCATGCGCATCCTGTTCCGGTGTCCGGTATAAATCAATCTGACACCGGATATTTGCTGCTGTGGTCCCGTATATAATGAAACTTTGTATTACATGTCTGTAGAACTACTAGACGTTCTTCTGTAGGGTGGCTTCTTGCGAGCAAGTCAAGAAGCATAAATTATTGCCACCGAACTTAAATGATAAATCAAGATAACATTTTTTAATCAATAAGTTGCAGGGAGCTTGTCTAACATCTTGCTGCTATTGCATTTCTGGGCAAGTCAAGAATTCAAATTTTTACACACTGAGATAAAAACGAACCGACAAGCTGACCTATACTGAGTTAAAAATGAAAAACACAAGGTAACAACTAAGGGTTGCACAATACTTTTGTTGACGTTAGACGACGTTCGTCAACCGTCAGTCACTGTGGCACCGTCCGTCGCCGTGCGTCCAATCGGAATTCCTGTTCCGGCCGGAATTCCTGCATAAATTCAATTCCTGTTTCTGTTCCTGTTCCTGCATTTAAAGGTATAGGAAATAGAATGTTTACGGTTTTGTGTCAGATTATTTATAATCATATAAATATTCGAAACTTTGAGTTTGAAAAATTATTATTTTAAAACGGGTGTTTTTGCAATTTGTTCAATCTTGTTAATAATCTGTTTCTGATGTGTTTTCGCAAAACTTGATTGCGAAATAGCTCAAAATTTGCTCAAGCCATTTTTGGAAACTTTTCCGAAAAGTCCTACAGTAATTCAATGATGAAAATTATTTCAAATTCCGGTTCATGTTCCTGTTCCGGTTCCTGCAAAGAAAGTCAATTCCTGTTCCTGTTCTGGCAAAATGTATTTCCTGTTGGAAGGCCACGTACGATACCGCACGCTGACGTACAATGACGGACCGCGCCGTACGGTTGAAGAACGGCGTTGTGCCGGTGGCTCACGGAGCGTGCCGCCCTAATTCTAATTCAGTAAACGTTACTCAATCAGCTATTTTAAACAGTACACAAATTTAGATCGTACGATGTCGCACGCTGACGTACAATGACGGACCGCGCCGTACGGTTGAAGGACGGCGTTGTGCCGGTGGCGGACGAAGCGTACCGCCCTAATTCTAATTCAGTAAACGTTACTCAATCAGCTATTTTAACAAATTTAGATGTTTTATCCGGTTAATATCCTGTCACACCTTAATGTGTGTATATTTCATTCCTGGTGGATGCGTGTAGAACAATTTACTGACAGGCCATTTTATACAACTTTGATGTTTTAGGTCGCTTTGCTAATGAAACTGCAGCTAAAGCGTTTGCTTGTCTACCAGCACTACTCCAAAACCTGATAATCTTATCGTTGAATTATGCAATCCAATTGCAAGTGCACAAGATGCCGCTCTGAAGTAAGTATTGCCAAATTTGCCAGGCCGTTGATAGCCTCGCAAGCCACTTATCGATAAGTGCATCTGCGTACGCGGGGCCCCCGAAATTTGATGGATGAAAAATTGTTAATGGGTAGCATCAAGGTTTCACCGGAACTCTCGTTCCGGCCGGAATTCTTGTAAAAATTCAATTCCTGTTCCTGCATTCAACGATGCAAGAACCGGAATTTGTACGGTTTTGCGGCAGATTATTCATAATCATATAAATATCAGAAACTTTGTCTTTGAAAAATTGATATTTCGAAATCAGTGTTTTTACAATTAGTCCCGTTTTGCTAATAAAGTGTCTCTGATGTACTTTCGTAAAACTTGATGATGAAATAGCTTTAAATTTGCTTAAGTCATTTTTGGCATGTTTTTCAAAAACTCCAACAACAGTAATTCGGTGATGAAAATTATTTCAAATTCCGGTTCCTGTTCCTGTTACGGTTCCCGTAAAGAAATTTTATTCCTGTTCCTGTTCCGGTAAAATTATGTTTATGACGGAACCCTGGTTGGCATTAACGTCAGAATGATGTGTGAGCGGTATTTAACGTTTTTGATTAACATGTGAACAAACTCAATTTGTTTCGTGCCTTCAATGAAAGGGACGCGCTCTGTGTGTCTTGCGGCGCCGGAATGCCTCGCATGCCATACAAGATTTCGCGTGGGAAGTTGCACGTGATCGGCCGGAACCGTAACGTATTAAAGTAAGGGCCCATGTTACTCTGAGGGGCGTCCCGTTTACCCACGCACATCAATTGGGTTGGTCGGGACAGCTACAAACCTGTTTGTTCTGGGTCGGTCGGAACAGCTTCGAGCCCATATTTTTGCTTGGTCGGTCGGGACAGCCAGGACAACTTTGAGCCCGTATTTTTGCTGGGCCGGTCGGGACAGCCGGGACAGCTTCGAACCAATTTTTGTTGGGCCGTTCGGGACAGCTTCGAGCCTAAATTTTTGCTGGGTAGGTCGGGACATCTAGGAAAGCTCCAAACCTATGTTTTTTCTGGGTCGGTTGGGACAGAGTGGATCGGGCCCTTGTATAGACCACTGACCCAAAAACATTTTCTTTTATTGCGTTTTCAACTGGTTGTCGACCCCCAAACCCCCACGCAAAGCAGATCCTTGTTTAAACAAAATTTTTTGACTTTGTCTTTGTAGTTTAAATGTGAGAACTGCTTAGTGCGACAAGGATCATACAGCGAAAATGCACTGTCGTTGATGTTGCGGCGACTTGAAGCCGATCTGTTGGATGGCAGTTGGCGTATTAAACGTTCGTATTTTCAGTTGCTCGGTGATTTGTTGTTCAGTATTTCTGGTAAGTTTGTCTTTTGTTAATGTCAGGAACAGACGGTTGTTTTCAAAATTCGAAGTGATATTTTTGAATTTAAGTGGGCTTTTTGAAATATTGTGTGTGAAAACCCTGGTTTCACAAAAATAAAATAGTGTCAGTAGTATGAAACTGGGTGAATAAGCATGTATGAGAAGCATGCGGTTTCGTGGGACACGAAGGGCATGGTCTTTGATTTGAACTACGGTATACTGAACAGAAGTTGATAACCGCACAGTTTTGAAATACATTATTTAACGACAGCCAGAAATATTTTAGAACCGTCGCCTCGGAGTTGAACTTACCTAAGGGACATTTTCGGTGTTCTTTCGTTTTTTTGCTAAAATACCTGCTGAGACGCATATCTTCCCTTTGTTAAAACGCCTAATCGACAAGATGCTTTAAATGTGTAAACAAACTAGCATTGTCTAGGGAAAATTTTGAAACGTATATGTTTTACGAGAGTTGGTCGAGTTAGACCTGTTTTCTACATCAGGAATCCCACCACGTTTTACCATTTGCTGTACGAGATTTTATGGCAGTGCTAAAAATACTGATGATTAACTTTTGTTTCTAAAGGTGTTAGTGGAAAAACGGCCACAGAAAATGGCGAAGATGGTTCTGCTCGAGCAATCATCCACTTGCCGGGCTATACATGATCCGCGTTGATACAGCCCGATTGGTCTTGCTTGAGTCGGGTTAAGTTTGAACAATGATTGTTGCGAATACTCCGCGAACTATTCGCGAGATTATGCAGAGTTGTTTCAAAAATGGTTGACATGTCTCGCGAGTTCATCTGAAGAGAAGCATCAGGTACGTTTGAGGGTCCATATCTGAGTGGCCAGGATTTTGGAAAAAAGGTTACGTTCTATACCAAGTTCTGTTAAGGGATTCTTGTGTTGCAAACTGATGCCGCGTAAAGTACCCTGAACAAAAAATTGCAAGAGGATTTGACCCCCACTGATACCGCGTAAAGTACCCTGAACAATAAATTACAAGGGGATTTGACCCCCAAAACTCCCATGGTTACTCCTTTAGTATCGAGTTAGGATAGGAATGACCAAGAATTAAACATATGAGGGTCAGACATTTGTTTGGTTAAACAAATAATGAATTCTGCTTTTTATAATCCAGGTTTCATTTAGTATTTGTCGCAAATATAATATTTGCTCATATTGCGGTAAAACGTTACTAAAGTGTGTAACAGCCGTAACCAAGTAACGACTTCTAAACCTTTTACCATCTGGCGCGTTTCAATACGCAGCTTAATTCCGGAAAAAATTCGGCATCCGGCTATGGTATTTATACGTACCGGGTTAAGATAAGTTAAATATTGTTGTTTCAGGTTGCGGAAAGATGGCTTGGCGAGCTGGTTTGAAGATTGGGCGACCGAATGTTGGTTGTTATATTGCCCGTTTTAGAAGGACTTCAATTGGATAATGCCAATCAGCGTCATAGTGTCTGTATTGCATTGTTGGAAATTATGAATAATACGAGAAAGGAAATGGTGTGTTTATTAGAACTACTATGTTGTGTAGTTCATAATAATGCCATCACATGTGTTTTCCACATTTGCAGATTTTTATACGATACAACTAATAACATTTGAGCGGAACAATGTGATGCTGGGTTATGACTTACGATTTTAGGAGATTGTCAAGCGCTAACACTGAAATTTTTGATAGGGATCTATATATGCCCGTTTTTTAAATTTGTGTATCGAACAGTTTGTTACTTAGTTGGGCAAAAATTATCGTTTTGTAAGGTCCAAATATACGCTGACTAGCCGATTGTTGCGATCAATTTTCTGAAGTTCTGCTTGCAGCGGTGAAGACCTTTGATGTGTTATTCAGCACGGTTGTGCCGCCTGCCTTTGATACAATCATTACTCCGTTGTTAGACAGATTGGTAAGGATAGCTCAGCTTTCTTTTAAACTCAGTTCTTAGAGCAGTCAGCTCTTGGCTCCAAATAGGAATATATTATCAAGCGGCGGGCATAGCTATCAAGCGGCGGTAATGGCAGTCTTGAATTAAAATTTTGCTTCACTGTAAACGAGATCTAAGTGGTTTGTTTTTATTTTTTATTAATTTCAGTCTAATGAGTCGGTCATCTTCAATTTTACGTAATGTTTGGTATTGTGCTTAAACTGATTTTAAGTCAAAATTTGTCTAGATAATATTATTTATATAATATGTATCTTTTTTATATTGATTTTAATGATGGTTCGTACATTTTGGATGGCCAACCAAATCTATTACTGTCTGTCCAGGGATTTTTTTCAGATGAGTCGAGTCAGGCCTTTAATATGTGATTCAACTGGACATCACTTAATTATTTTTCCTGTTATAAGCTTACCTGCCTGCTTACTGAATACTTTTAGGCGCGGCCAGTTGAATCTGTTCCCATTTTGTAACCGCCTTTGAAAAGTATATATTATAATATACGCAATCAAAACTTCGCAATATTTCGAAAATTTTAGTGTTTCGCGGCCCAGTTTCATCTTATATTCTTGTGGTTTAAATGTCTTAGTAATTGATGCAGGCGATGACCTCAACTATGAAGATTTAGCGCGTTTGAGAGACGCTTGTGGCGATGCTTTGTAAAGGCATTTGAACAAAATGTTCATTGATACGAGTTTAGGAGATCGATATTTTCCAAATACTAAAATGTTTATATTGAAAACCATTGAGGCACTGCTTGATAAGGTGGGTACAACTTGAACGGGATTATATCTGGCATAAAATCAGCATGCGCATCCTGTTCCGGTGTCCGGTATAAATCAATCTGACACCGGATATTTGCTGCTGCGGTCCCGTATATAATGAAACTTTGTATTACATGTCTGTAGAACTACTAGACGTTCTTCTGTAGGGTGGCTTCTTGCGAGCAAGTCAAGAAGCATAAATTATTGCCACCGAACTTAAATGATAAATCAAGATAACATTTTTTAATCAATAAGTTGCAGGGAGCTTGTCTAACATCTTGCTGCTATTGCATTTCTGGGCAAGTCAAGAATTCAAATTTTTACACACCGAACCGACAAGCTGACCTATACTGAGTTAAAAATGAAAAACACAAGGTAACAACTAAGGGTTGCACAATACTTTTGTTGACGTTAGACGACGTTCGTCAACCGTCCGTCACTGTGCGGCACCGTCCGTCGCCGTGCGTCCAATCGGAATTCCTGTTCCGGCCGGAATTCCTGCATAAATTCTATTCCTGTTTCTGTTCCTGTTCCTGCATTTAAAGGTATAGGAACCAGAATGTTTACGGTTTTGTGTCAGATTATTTATAATCATATAAATATTCTAAACTTTGAGTTTGAAAAATTATTATTTCAAAACGGGTGTTTTTGCAATTTGTTCAATCTTGTTAATAATCTGTTTCTGATGTGTTTTCGCAAAACTTGATTGCGAAATAGCTCAAAATTTGCTCAAGCCATTTTTGGAAACTTTTCCGAAAAGTCCTACAGTAATTCAATGATGAAAATTATTTCAAATTCCGGTTCATGTTCCTGTTCCGGTTCCTGCAAAGAAAGTCAATTCCTGTTCCTGTTCTGGCAAAATGTATTTCCTGTTGGAAGGCCACGTACGATACCGCACGCTGACGTACAATGACGGACCGCGCCGTACGGTTGAAGGACGGCGTTCTGCCGGTGTCGGACGGAGCGTGCCGCCCTAATTCTAATTCAGTAAACGTTACTCAATCAGCTATTTTAAGCAGTACTCAAATTTAGATGATTTATCCGGTTAATATCCTGTCGCACCTTAATGTGTGTATATTTCATTCCTGGTGGATGCGTGTAGAACAATTGACAGGCCATTTTATACAACTTTGATGTTTTAGGTCGCTTTGCTAATGAAACTGTTCTGGCAGACGCTGGATCTAAAGGAGTGCGTTTGGGTGCAGCTAAAGCGTTTGCTTGTCTACCAGCACTACTCCAAAACCTGATAATCTTATCGTTGAATTATGGAATCCAATTGCAAGTGCACAAGATGCTGCTCTGAAGTAAGTATTGCCAAATTTGCCAGGCCGTGGATAGCCTCGCAAGCCACTTATCGATAAGTGCACCTGCGTACGCGGGGCCCCCGAAATTTGATGGATGAAAAATGGTTAATGGGTAGCATCAGGGTTTCACCAGAACTCTCGTTCCGGCCGGAATTCTTGTAAAAATTCAATTACTGTTCCTGCATTCAAAGATGCAAGAACCGTAATTTGTACGGTTTTGCGGCAGATTATTCATTATCATTTAAATATCAGAAACTTTGTCTTTGAAAAATTGATATTTCGAAATGAGTGTTTTTACAATTAGTCCCGTTTTCTTAATAAAGTGTCTCTGATGTACTTTCGTAAAACTTGATGATGAAATTGCTTAAAATTTGCTTAAGCCATTTTTGGCATGTTTTTTAAAAACTCCAACAACAGTAATTCGGTGATGAAAATTATTTCAAATTCCGGTTCCTGTTCCTGTTACGGTTCCTGTGAAGAAATTTTATTCCTGTTCCTGTTCCGGTAAAATTATGTTCATGATGAAATTCTGGTTGGCATTAACGTCAGAATGATGTGTGAGCGGTATTTAACGTTTTTGATTAACATGTGAACAAACTCAATTTGTTTCGTGCCTTCAATGAAAGGAACACGCTCTGTGTGTCTTGCGGCGCCGGAATGCCTCGCATGCCATACAAGATTTCGCGTCGGAAGTTGCACGTGATCGGCCGGAACCGTAACGTATTAAAGTAAGGGCCATTGTTACTCTGAGGGGTGTCCTGTTTACCCACAGGACAGCGTGCCATACAAGATTTCGCGTGGGAAGTTGCACGTGATCGGACGGAACCGTAACGTATTAAAGTAAGGGCCCATGTTACTCTGAGGGGCGGCCCGTTTACCCACGGGCAGCAATTGGGTTGGTCGGGACAGCTACAAACCTGTTTGTTCTGGGTCGGTCGGAACAGCTTCGAGTCCATATTTTTGCTTGGTCGGTCGGGACAGCCGGGACAACTTTGAGCCCGCATTTTTGCTGGGCCGGTCGGGACAGCCGGGACAGCTTCGAACCAATGTTTTGTTGGGTCAGTCGGGACAGCTTCCAGCCTAAATTTTTGCTGGGTAGGTCGGGACATCTAGGAAAGCTCCGAACCTATGTTTTTGCTGGGTCGGTTGGGACAGCGTGGATCGGCCGGTGTATAGACCACTGACACAAAAACATTTTCTTTTATTGCGTTTTCAACTGGTTGTCGACCCCCAAACCCCCACGCAAAGCAGATCCTTGTTTTAACAAAATTTTTTGACTTTGTCTTTGTAGTTTAAGTGTGAGAACTGCTTAGTGCGGGGGCTTGGGGGGCGGCAGCCCCATATCCTGCTTAGGGTCCCGTAATGTTGCGGGGGGTTCAGTGGGGCGGCAGCTTCCCTGAGAACGTAATTTAAAAGTTATCTATGTAGAGGATGGAAGGTTTTATCTCAGGAAGTTGTCTTTTATTGTGTTCTCAAAAGGGTTGTGCCCTTCCAACCCCCCCACACTAGGCAATTTACGTTTACATTGAAATTGTTTTAAACACTGTTCTTGTGTTTCAAATACATTTTCAAACAGCTAAGCCTTAAAAATTGTAATACCACAAATAATAGTGCATTTCGATCATGAATAACAATATTACTCAGCCTGAACAAATTACAAAGCAGTCAAAGCTGTCCCGTCTGTCGCGCCCGACCCAGCAAAAACATTGGCTCGAAGCTGTCTCTCTTGTCCCGACCAACCCAGCAAAAGCATAGGTTCGAAGTTGTCCTGGCTGTCCCGACCGACCCAACGAAAACACACGCTCGAAGCTGTCCCAGCTGTGCCGCCCGACTCAGCGAAAATATAGGCTCGAAGCTGTCCCGACCGACCCAACGAAAACACTCGCTCGAAGTTGTCCCGTATGTCCCGACCGACCCAACAAAAACACACGCTCGAAGCTGTCCCGGCTGTCCCGCCCGACCCATCAAAAACATAGGCTCAAATCTGTCCCGACTGTCCCGACCGACCCAACGAAAACACACATTCGAAGCTGTCCCGGCTGTCCCGCCCGACCCAGCAAAAACATAGGCTCGAAGCTGTTCCGGCTGTCCCGACCGACCCAAAGAACACACTCGAAGCTGTCCCGGCTGTCCCGCCCGACCCAAAGAAAACACACACTCGAAGCTGTCCCGGCTGTCCCGCCCGACCCAGTAAAAACATAGGCTGGAAGCTGTCCCGGCTGTCCCTACTTACCGACCCAGCGAAAACACACGCTCCAAGCTGTCCTGGCTGTCCCGACTGACCCAATGAAAATACACGCTCAAGCTGTCCCGGTTGTCCCGCCCGACCCAGCAAAAACATAGGCTCGAAGCTGTCCCGGCTGTCCCGCACGACTCAGCAAAAACATAGGCTCGAAGCAGTCCCGCCCGACCCAGCAAAAACATAGGCTCGAATCTGTCCCGACTGACCCGGCCGACCCAACAAAAACACATGCTCGAAGCTGTCCCTGCTGACCCAGCCGACCTAGCAATAAAATAGGCTCGAAGCTGTCCCGGCCAACTCCTCGAATCTGTCTTGGCTGTCCTGCCCGACCATGCAAAATCATAGGCTCGAAGCTGTCCCCCCGTCCCAGCACAAATATATGGGCAGGAGTGCTGGCCTGTTGCTGCCCCGCGGGAAAACAGGACGCCCCTCAGAGTAACGTTGGCCAAAGTAAGTAAGAAATAGTGCCATCGCTTTATGCCCAAGGTACTTTATTTAATAATTGTTCAAAAATTTAAATGTTTGCTTTTTAAGTGAAACTTTTGTGGTTTATGCTCGCGGTGTGTTCTGCATGTTGTCGAAAAACTGTCTGTGGAATCACGGAAAAAACTTCATACAGCCTTATCGAATCAATGCAAGCACGAGAAGGAAATGTCCGGGTGCCAGCAGGAGCGGTGCTGGGAACATTTGCAGTTGGTCTGGTTTAACTGACCTGGAACTACGCAACGCGATGAATGATGAGCTCGTAATTGACGGCGGAGGTATGGAAATTTTATTTTGCTGGTACTCAAAATTTGTTTGAAGTTTGGAGTATAAATGGATGTGAAGGGATAGTTTTAATGAGTATTGTAACGGGACGATTATCCGAGGCCTTTATTCTCAACTGTTTCTAGCATCTATTGACAGTAACTCGTGGCAAATTGTGTAGAATTAACGTGAAAGCGTAAAACTGACGTCTCAAAAATTTTACTCAAGCTCAACGTTCTGGAAAAATCGAATTTCTGTTCTTGCTTCCTAGGGATGGGAGTCACAATGTCAGTCTCAGTTTGAAGTCTCGAAAATGCCTGAGTCTCAGTTTCAGCTTTTGAAATGTCTTAGGTTTAGAAACTGATTCTCCAGTATTTTGTGCCAGCTACGAGTGCCAGTTGTGGCAAATTGTTTCAATAATATTTGATTGTTATACAGGTATTGAACCGAACGATGTGCTGAATTTAGTCTGTGGGCCAAAAGAATTCTACTGAACATAAGTCACAAAACTTTTACTACCTTTCTGGAAGTTCATATGTATGAAATTTCAATTATAAAGTTTATAGTGCGAAAGCCAGCCAGCATCACTAATAGGATTTCTGCGACAGCAGGATGCAAAGCGGACCTGGATTATGCCGCAATCGGAATCGGAACTTATTTTCAATCGGAAAAAGAGTTGCCTTGCATCCTGATATATTTTGCGCCAAATGAATGAGTATACCGAATTTAGGATGTTTTTTATCTCAGTCTCATATTGGTAGTTTTTCAACGAAATAAGACCGACCTTCGAAATTCGTGATTATCTTCTGAAATTTTCCGGTATCGGTGCAAAAAATTTCTGAGACTATCAAAAATGTCTCAATTCTCAGTCTCAAAGAATTTGAGGCTGCCTCAGTTCCAGTCTTAAAGAATCTGACACTGTCTCAGTCTCAGTCTCAACTTCTACATTGAGACTCCCATCCATGCTGCTTCCTGCGAATTGTGGTTTCTGTCCAAACCCTGTTGTTTGCTGAATTAATTTTTAGCTTGGATTTTTCATTTTACTTTTGTGTTTAGAAGAGTCTAGACTTGCGTGGAAATACAGTCGCAACAAAAACGTCTAATATTTCAACAGCTAAAAGCAGTTTGATATTATTCCGGACCACAAGCGCAATTAACCCGTATCGGGTAGGATTATATATACCAGATACCAGAACTGGATGCAAGTGTCGGTTTTTTGCCGGATATTAAACCGAGCCGTATATCCCGTCGATCCTGAAGGTGGATCGGATTGCATGTTACTCTTTAGATTTTAATAATATTTTAGGTTTCTGGTATGCGGGATTTTGTTGATTTCAATAGAAAAGTACTCGATCAATGTGGTTTCATAGAATCGGAACCGCATGACAGGTATTAGCGCTTCGAGTCAGTCAAAATCATCGTATCGTTCGTCTTTTGATTTTCATATTCATTTTGGCGATGCAAAACTTAAACAGAACGCCAAGTTGATTATGCAAGCGTACTTCAAATGCGACTTCCAGGTTTCTGGCGTGTGTCGAAACTAGTAATTTTTACAGCTCAGAGTGATTTTTGCGATCATGGAAACCCGAGGTGATCGGCTATGTAGATTGTAGATTATTTTGTCATTTGCATTTTATGTTAATTGCTTAATTATTCGGTTATGTTATCTAATAATAACCAATGGGACAAATGCCGCTGGCGAACGGAGCTCTATGCAGCTCCATTTTTGTAATGGTTTTTGTCTGTATCTTGTAGAATAGTGATGTCCATGTTTGGCTTGTAGTGATATTGAATCTTGCTTAAACAACTCTTGGAGTATTCTGTTGCAATGCCACGTAGTCTCGTTTATTGCAAGTTTGACAGCATGCAATGTAACCAGTTCAGTGGCGCCATCTCTAGGTCTGCAGACCCTCTGATTCAATAGTCATTGGCCACTGGATTTTTAGTACAATTGTGTGCCCGTTCGGCGTTTAGCTGAAACAAAACGACTTACAAACGGCCTTCCCCAAACCAGAATCCTGGCTACATTCATGACTTTGCGCACAGTCTAGTTTTGGTTATTTTTAGCGAGCGAGAGTAGCATTTTCCTTCAGCTGTCAAACCCACGCAGACCAAATCTTTCGCGCCACATAAGATCTTAGAATAAAAAAATTTTCTCACGTACTGTGTGCAATCGGAATCGGAACTAGTTTTAAATCGGAATTGTAAACGGAATCGGAATTCTGGTTGCACCCTGATATATATAGGCAGCATCCATTATATAATGCACTGTCCACAATATAGTGTATACGCAATGTGGAAATAAGATTTTCCAATTTCCGAAACAGATTTATTTAATAAATGCAACAAGGAAATTGACTTGCACAATTAAAGTATAGGTAAATTGAAATTGGAAAATTCAATCTGTTCTAGAAATTGAATTCAAAATTCAAAGTTTCAATTTTGAATTTCCACTTAGTTAATTTTAAACTTCAGTGAAAACTGTGAGTTGAATTTCGTAAAATGGAGCTGAAACACAACACGAAACCTACTATATATGTGGAAATTGAAATATAAATTTAAGCTAATTTCAATTTTAAGAGTTGCCGAAAGCACCTACAAGATCTTTCTGCTACAAATAAGGTTTCCTTTATATGGATTACAGGCCATTCGGCTAATTATGGCAATGATATGGCTGATGAGTTAGCTAGGATTTCACTCAAATGAGGTTCATTGGGCCAGAACCTGTTATTGGTGTACCACAAAACAAATAAAAATTTGATCCAAAATCGGTGTATTTCACACACAAACAAAGACGGTGACGGTTGTAAACCTGTCAAGCCACAAAGAACTTCTTCAGTATTAAACTGGAGCCAAAATATACTAGCTTCATACTGCGACTTTATAGGACTAGGGTTAGACAACTTACACAAACAGTCACTGGACATTGTCAACTAAAAGAAGAATCTGTAGAGCACTTCTTAACCAGATGTTCGGTTTATAGTGCAGCTCGTCATAGACTGTACAGATCACAGACGTTGAGTAAAATTGATAATAGTATAAAGAAACTGAATATGTATATAAAATTAACACTTAAAGTGTCTTTATTGTGCAAAACGATCCTACATGATCAACTAAACGGGATGGCTGTTGCGATCCTTATATATAAAATGGTTTGTATAGTAATGCGAGAATTTCTATATTGGAAATTTGCAAAAAAGGAACTAGACTCTCGGTTTTCACATGCCGAGTTCAACCAAGTCAGTTAAAAATAAAACTGTCCCAGCATAACTGAATTAAAGAATAAAATTATGAATTTGACGATTGTCATCGGTGTCGATAATAATCGGTGCTTTTTGAGCACCGGCATTGGCGCTGCAAAAAATGCTGATTATTTTCTTCTGATTTTTCCACTTGGCAGAGTAGCCATGTTGTTAACTTCACTTGCTATCGTAAAACAGTTTCACTTGCTATCGTAAAACAGTGGATCTGATTATAAAAATTTGGTATCTCTTATGCAGGATCCACAATAATTCACGTGTAGGGCGACGGAAAAAAGACACGCTATTCCAAGTAATTAATTTGCGTAAGCGGTGTACTTTAACGCGGTTCGGTAGATAATTAGTTCAAGTTTTCCAGCAATACACTACTGGGCACGGTGGTTAGGTAATACTGATGTTCAAGGTTCATCAATTGGCGACTCAATTTTTAGTACAATTGTGTATTACGTATATACGTAGGCGAAAAGTTGTTTCTTGTTGACAGTGTCGCTCACTCGGTTAGAGCGGTGTTTACCAATCTGCTGTTACAATCCTTTTCAGCTGCGGCGCCGGTTCGAATCCCGTTAGGGGTTTAGCTGAAACAAACCGACTTACAAATGGCCTTCTCCAAACCAGAATCCTGGCTACATTCATGACTTTGCGCACAGTCTAGTTTTCGCATATTTTTAGCGAGCGAGAGTACCATTTTCCTCCAGCTTTCATACCCACGCAGAATTTGCAAAAAAGGAACTGGACTCTCGGTTTTCACAGGTCGAGTTCAACCAAGTCACTTAAAAATAAAACTGCCCAGCATAACTGAATTCAAGAATAAAATTAGGAATTTGACGATTGTCATCGGTGTCGATAATAATCGGTGCTTTTTAAGCACCGGTATTGGCACTGCAAAAAATTGCTGATTATTTTCTTCTGATTTTTCCACTTGGCAGAGTTGCCATGTTGTTAACTTCACTTGCTATCGTAAAACAGTGGATCTGATTATAAAAATTTGGTATCTCTTATGCAGGATCCACAATAATTTACGTGTAGGGCGACGGAAAAAAGACACGCTATTCAAAGTAATTAATTTGCGTAAGCGGTGTACTTTAACGCGGTTCGGTAGATAACTCGTTAAAGTTTTCCAGCAATACACTACTGGGCACGTTGGTTAGGTAATGCTGCTGTTCAAGGTTCATCAATTGGCCACTGAATTTTTAGTACAATTGTGTGTATTACGTATATACGTAGGTAAAAAGTTGTTTCTTGTTGACAGTGTCGCTCACTCGGTTAGAGCGCTGTTTACCAATCCGCTGTTACAATCCTTTTCAGCTGCGGCGCCGGTTCGAATCCCGTTAGGGGTTTAGCTGAAACAAACCGACTTACAAATGGCCTTCTCCAAACCAGAATCCTGGCTACATTCATGACTTTGCGCACAGTCTAGTTTTCGCATATTTTTAGCGAGCGAGAGTACCATTTTCCTCCAGCTTTCATACCCACGCAGAATTTGCAAAAAAGGAACTGGACTCTCGGTTTTCACAGGTCGAGTTCAACCAAGTCACTTGAAAATTAAACTGCCCCAGCAACTGAATTCAAGAATAAAATTAGGAATTTGACGATTGTCATCGGTGTCGATAATAATCGGTGCTTTTTGATCACCGGTATTGGCTCTGCAAAAAATTGCTGATTATTTTCTTCTGATTTTTCCACTTGGCAGAGTAGCCATGTTGTTAACTTCACTTGCTATCGTAAAACAGTGGATCTGATTATAAAAATTTGGTATCTCTTATGCAGGATCCACAATAATTTACGTGTAGGGCGACGGAAAAAAGACACGCTATTCAAAGTAATTAATTTGCGTAAGCGGTGTACTTTAACGCGGTTCGGTAGATAATTAGTTCAAGTTTTCCAGCAATACACTACTGGGCACGGTGGTTAGGTAATACTGCTGTTCAAGGTTCATCAATTGGCCACTCAATTTTTAGTACAATTGTGTGTATTACGTATATACGTAGGCAAAAAGTTGTTTCTTGTTGACAGTGTCGCTCACTTGGTTAGAGCGCTGTTTACCAATCCGCTGTTACAATCCTTTTCAGCTGCGGCGCCGGTTCGAATCCCGTTAGGGGTTTAGCTGAAACAAACCGACTTACAAATGGCGTTCCCCAAACCAGAATCCTGGCTACATTCATGACTTTGCGCACAGTCTAGTTTTGCACATTTTAGCGAGCGAGAGTACCATTTTCCTCCAGCTTTCATACCCACGCAGAATTTGCAAAAAAGGAACTGGACTCTCGGTTTTCACAGGCCGAGTTCAACCAAGTCACTTGAAAATTAAACTGCCCCAGCAACTGAATTCAAGAATAAAATTAGGAATTTGACGATTGTCATCGGTGTCGATAATAATCGGTGCTTTTTGAGCACCGGTATTGGCTCTGCAAAAAATTGCTGATTATTTTCTTCTGATTTTTCCACTTGGCAGAGTAGCCATGTTGTTAACTTCACTTGCTATCGTAAAACAGTGGATCTGATTATAAAAATTTGGTATCTCTTATGCAGGATCCACAATAATTCACGTGTAGGGCGACGGAAAAAAGACACGCTATTCCAAGTAATTAATTTGCGTAAGCGGTGTACTTTAACGCGGTTCGGTAGATAATTAGTTCAAGTTTTCCAGCAATACACTACTGGGCACGGTGGTTAGGTAATACTGCTGTTCAAGGTTCATCAATTGGCCACTCAATTTTAGTACAATTGTGTGTATTACGTATATACGTAGGCAAAAAGTTGTTTCTTGTTGACAGTGTCGCTCACTTGGTTAGAGCGCTGTTTATCAATCCGCTGTTACAATCCTTTTCAGCTGCGGCGCCGGTTCGAATCCCGTTAGGGGTTTAGCTGAAACAAACCGACTTACAAATGGCGTTCCCCAAACCAGAATCCTGGCTACATTCATGACTTTGCGCACAGTCTAGTTTTGCATATTTTAGCGAGCGAGAGTACCATTTTCCTCCAGCTTTCATACCCACGCAGAATTTGCAAAAAAGGAACTGGACTCTCGGTTTTCACAGGCCGAGTTCAACCAAGTCACTTGAAAATTAAACTGCCCCAGCAACTGAATTCAAGAATAAAATTAGGAATTTGACGATTGTCATCGGTGTCGATAATAATCGGTGCTTTTTGAGCACCGGTATTGGCTCTGCAAAAAATTGCTGATTATTTTCTTCTGATTTTTCCACTTGGCAGAGTAGCCATGTTGTTAACTTCACTTGCTATCGTAAAACAGTGGATCTGATTATAAAAATTTGGTATCTCTTATGCAGGATCCACAATAATTCACGTGTAGGGCGACGGAAAAAAGACACGCTATTCCAAGTAATTAATTTGCGTAAGCGGTGTACTTTAACGCGGTTCGGTAGATAATTAGTTCAAGTTTTCCAGCAATACACTACTGGGCACGGTGGTTAGGTAATACTGCTGTTCAAGGTTCATCAATTGGCCACTCAATTTTTAGTACAATTGTGTGTATTACGTATATACGTAGGCAAAAAGTTGTTTCTTGTTGACAGTGTCGCTCACTTGGTTAGAGCGCTGTTTACCAATCCGCTGTTACAATCCTTTTCAGCTGCGGCGCCGGTTTGAATCCCGTTAGGGGTTTAGCTGAAACAAACCGACTTACAAATGGCCTTCCCCAAACCAGAATCCTGGCTACATTCATGACTTTGCGCACAGTCTAGTTTTCGCATATTTTTAGCGAGCGAGAGTACCATTTTCCTCCAGCTTTCATACCCACGCAGAATTTGCAAAAAAGGAACTGGACTCTCGGTTTTCACAGGCCGAGTTCAACCAAGTCACTTGAAAATTAAACTGCCCCAGCAACTGAATTCAAGAATAAAATTAGGAATTTGACGATTGTCATCGGTGTCGATAATAATCGGTGCTTTTTGAGCACCGGTATTGGCTCTGCAAAAAATTGCTGATTATTTTCTTCTGATTTTTCCACTTGGCAGAGTAGCCATGTTGTTAACTTCACTTGCTATCGTAAAACAGTGGATCTGATTATAAAAATTTGGTATCTCTTATGCAGGATCCACAATAATTCACGTGTAGGGCGACGGAAAAAAGACACGCTATTCCAAGTAAGTAATTTGCGTAAGCGGTGTAGTTTAACGCGGTTCGGTAGATAATTAGTTCAAGTTTTCCAGCAATACACTACTGGGCACGGTGGTTAGGTAATACTGCTGTTCAAGGTTCATCAATTGGCCACTCAATTTTTAGTACAATTGTGTGTATTACGTATATACGTAGGCAAAAAGTTGTTTCTTGTTGACAGTGTCGCTCACTCGGTTATGGCGCTGTTTACCAATCCGCTGTTACAATCCTTTTCAGCTGCGGCGCCGGTTCGAATCCCGTTAGGGGTTTAGCTGAAACAAACCGACTTACAAATGGCCTTCTCCAAACCAGAATCCTGGCTACATTCATGACTTTGCGCACAGTCTAGTTTTCGCATATTTTTAGCGAGCGAGAGTACCATTTTCCTCCAGCTTTCATACCCACGCAGAATTTGCAAAAAAGGAACTGGACTCTCGGTTTTCACAGGTCGAGTTCAACCAAATCACTTAAAAATAAAACTGCCCCAGCAACTGAATTCAAGAATAAAATTAGGAATTTGACGATTGTCATCGGTGTCGATAATAATCGGTGCTTTTTGAGCACCGGTATTGGCTCTGCAAAAAATTGCTGATTATTTTCTTCTGATTTTTCCACTTGGCAGAGTAGCCATGTTGTTAACTTCACTTGCTATCGTAAAACAGTGGATCTGATTATAAAAATTTGGTATCTCTTATGCAGGATCCACAATAATTCACGTGTAGGGCGACGGAAAAAAGACACGCTATTCCAAGTAATTAATTTGCGTAAGCGGTGTACTTTAACGCGGTTCGGTAGATAATTAGTTCAAGTTTTCCAGCAATACACTACTGGGCACGGTGGTTAGGTAATACTGCTGTTCAAGGTTCATCAATTGGCCACTCAATTTTTAGTACAATTGTGTGTATTACGTATATACGTAGGCAAAAAGTTGTTTCTTGTTGACAGTGTCGCTCACTTGGTTAGAGCGCTGTTTACCAATCCGCTGTTACAATCCTTTTCAGCTGCGGCGCCGGTTTGAATCCCGTTAGGGGTTTAGCTGAAACAAACCGACTTACAAATGGCCTTCCCCAAACCAGAATCCTGGCTACATTCATGACTTTGCGCACAGTCTAGTTTTGCATATTTTAGCGAGCGAGAGTACCATTTTCCTCCAGCTTTCATACCCACGCAGAATTTGCAAAAAAGGAACTGGACTCTCGGTTTTCACAGGCCGAGTTCAACCAAGTCACTTGAAAATTAAACTGCCCCAGCAACTGAATTCAAGAATAAAATTAGGAATTTGACGATTGTCATCGGTGTCGATAATAATCGGTGCTTTTTGAGCACCGGTATTGGCTCTGCAAAAAATTGCTGATTATTTTCTTCTGACTTTTCCACTTGGCAGAGTAGCCATGTTGTTAACTTCACTTGCTATCGTAAAACAGTTGATCTGATTATAAAAATTCGGTATCTCTTATGCAGGATCCAGAATAATTCACGTGTAGGGCGACGGAAAAAAGACACGCTATTCCAAGTGATTAATTTGCGTAAGCGGTGTAGTTTAACGCGGTTCGGTAGATAACTAGTTCAAGTTTTCCAGCATTACACTACTGGGCACGGTGTTAGGTAATACTGCTGTTCAAGGTTCATCAATTGGCCACTCAATTTTTAGTACAATTGTGTGTATTACGTATATACGTAGGCAAAAAGTTGTTTCTTGTTGACAGTGTCGCTCACTCGGTTATGGCGCTGTTTACCAATCCGCTGTTACAATCCTTTTCAGCTGCGGCGCCGGTTCGAATCCCGTTAGGGGTTTAGCTGAAACAAACCGACTTACAAATGGCCTTCTCCAAACCAGAATCCTGGCTACATTCATGACTTTGCGCACAGTCTAGTTTTCGCATATTTTTAGCGAGCGAGAGTACCATTTTCCTCCAGCTTTCATACCCACGCAGAATTTGCAAAAAAGGAACTGGACTCTCGGTTTTCACAGGTCGAGTTCAACCAAATCACTTAAAAATAAAACTGCCCAGCATAACTGAATTCAAGAATAAAATTAGGAATTTGACGATTGTCATCGGTGTCGATAATAATCGGTGCTTTTTAAGCACCGGTATTGGCACTGCAAAAAATTGCTGATTATTTTCTTCTGATTTTTCCACTTGGCAGAGTAGCCATGTTGTTAACTTCACTTGCTATCGTAAAACAGTGGATCTGGTTATAAAAATTTGGTATCTCTTATGCAGGATCCACAATAATTTACGTGTAGGGCGACGGAAAAAAGACACGCTATTCCAAGTAATTAATTTGCGTAAGCGGTGTACTTTAACGCGGTTCGGTAGATAACTCGTTAAAGTTTTCCAGCAATACACTACTGGGCACGGTGGTTAGGTAATGCTGCTGTTCAAGGTTCATCAATTGGCCACTGAATTTTTAGTACAATTGTGTGTATTACGTATATACGTAGGTAAAAAGATGTTTCTTGTTGACAGTGTCGCTCACTCGGTTATAGCGCTGTTTACCAATCCGCTGGTACAATCCTTTTCAGCTGCGGCGCCGGTTCGAATCCCGTTAGGGGTTTAGCTGAAACGAAACAACTTACAAACAACCTTCCCCAAACCAGAATCCTGGCTACATTCATGACTTTGCGCACAGTCTAGTTTTGCTTATTTTTAGCGAGCGACAGTAGCATATTCCTCCAGCTTTCAAACCCACGCAGA